>JAWLSL010000031.1:0-102500 GCA_033980235.1 Diadema setosum
CTTGAAACAGTCCCACTTGTTTAAGGTAGCAGTACATTTGATGGAAATTGTTGTTGAACAATGTGCCTATAAAAGATATCATTTCAATAAACTTCTTGTATTGATTCTTACACTGATGTCATGATCGCGACCAAGCCCGAGCAAGTCGGAGAGAGCGAGGGGGGAGGGTGTGGGAGGGGACCAACCCCCTCCCACGGTTAGAACTGAAATTGCATTTTGATGTTGTAAATGGTGCAATTTGATACATGTCTTTCCTTGTTGTATCGGCTTGAAACAGTCCCACTTGTTTTAGGTTAGAAGTATATTTTGATGTAGATTATTATCGAACAATTTGCCTATGAAAAAGTATCATCCAAATAAACTTCCTGTTTTAATATTTACAGTAAATATCATGAACGGGGGCCAAGCAAGAACGAGCGGATTGAGGCGAGGGGGAGGATGGATGTGGGAGGGAGTGTCCCCCCTCCCACGGTGAGCACTTTTTGCATTTTGATGTTGTAAATGGTGTAATTTGATGTAGGTTTTTGCGGTGTTTTATCGACTTGAAACAGTCCACTTGTTTAAGGTATCAGTACATTTATTTTTGAAGTAAATTGTTCTTTAACAATTTACCTATCTAGTATTAATTCTTACACTGATGTAATGGACGCGACAGAGCCCGAGCACGCGGAGTGAGCAAGGGGGAGTTGTGGGAGGGTGTAGTCCCCCTATAAATGGATTATGAAATGACAGTGTGAAACGACAAATTACTGGCAGCACACGTCAGGAGAATTGCATAACAATTAAATGCAAGCGAGCGGAGCGATCGAGCTTGAAAATTTTAAATTTTTCCGGTCAAAAAAGAAAATGCCATTGTTGCTATATTTCTCCGCTTAGGGATTTAAGGGGGGGGGGGGTGCACCGGGTGCAACTGCTGGTAATAACTGGCAGCAATATCATGATAATGGTGTCATGATTACATGCGAACGAGCTTAACAATTTTACATTTTACAGTCCAAAAACTGACGTTTGTAGCAATATTTTTTCTCTTTGAAAATTAAAGGGGGGGGGGGGGAGGCGCACCGGGCACAACTGCTGGTAATTACTGGCAGCAACATCAGGTAAATGGCACAACGATTAAATGCGAACTCGCGAAGGGAGCGAGCTTGAACATTTTGACAATTTAAAGTCCAAAAACTGCCGTTTGGAGCTATATTTTTTTTCGCTTTGGAAATAAAAGGGGGCGCGCACCGGACGCAACTGCCGGTAATTACTGGCAGCAACATTAGGAGAATGGCATAACAATTAAAATGCGAGCAAGCTCAGAGAGCGAGCTTGAACATTTTGACATTTTACGTCCAAAAACTGCTGGTTGTAGCTATATTTTTTCGCTCTCGAAATAAAGGGTGGGGCGGCGCACCGGGCGCAACTGCCGGCAATTACTGGCCGCAACATAAAAAGAATGGCATTAACATTAAATGCGAGGAAGCAGAGCGAGCGAGCTTGAAAATTTTGCAGTCCAAAAACAGCCGTTTGTATAATTTATGTTTTCGCCTTGGAATTTTAAGGGAGGGGGCGCACCGGGCGCAACTGCTGACAATTACTGGCAGTAAAATCAGGAGAATTGCACAAAGATTAAATGCAGGCGAGCTTGACAATTCTGTCATTTTACAGTCCAAGAACTGCCGTTCGTAGCTATATTTTTTAGCTTTCTAAATTAAAGGGGGGGGGGTGCACCGGGCGCAAGTGTTGGCAATTACTGGCAGCAATATCAGGAGAATGGCATAACGATTAAATGCTAGCGAGAGGAGCGAGCGAGCTTGAAAATGTTGACATTTTACAGTCCCAAAACTGCCGTTTGTAGCTATATTTTTTCGCTTTGGAAATTAAGGGGGGAGGGCACCGGGCGGAACTGCTGACAATTACTTGCAGCAACTTCAGGAGGATGGCATCACGACTGAATGCGAGCGAGCGGAGCGAGCGAGCTTGAAAATTTTGGCATGTTTACAGTCCAAAACTGCCGTTTGCAGCTGTACTTTTCGCTTTGGGTAGCCTTCTGTCAAGGCCCTCTCGCTGTAATGGGACAGCGAAGCGAGCCAAGCCGAGCGCGACAGTAAACCCACACAGCTGGGCTCTCCTCACCATAGAGCCAGAGGGCCTTGATAAAAGGCTGTTTAAGGAGGGACGCCCGGTGCGCCCCCCCCCCCCCCCCCCCCCCCCCCGGATCGCCCACTGGTAGTCAAGGTATGTCATGGTATGTTCATGATTGGGGGAGGTATGACCAGAGAGGTGGCGTCGAAGTGAACAAGCGGGGGAAGGATGTCCAAAATCTGCACCTTAGAGCATCCCCTAAATTGTGCGTGTGTTTGTTTGTGTGTGTGTGTGTGTGTGTATTGTATACATGGGAAAGTTTGGAATTATCCCAGGTCAAGTGTTTTTATTGGCAATGCTAGATATCATTGAATAGACTAGTATGTAAAGCAACACTGCAAAATCAATGATCTACCTTTGGTATAACGAAGCGTAAGGTACAAACGTGTACATTCTACATCATATTGCGCAACATTACAGCGACTCTTTTTGCCGTTCGGATGTTCCGAGTACCCTGCGCACATCCTGCTTATAATGCAGAATGCCAACCAGGAATCACGCTGAATCACAATTTTTTTGTCGGCTCCGGGTTTTTTGAACAATGTTTCACACTATATGTATTCCTTTAAGTATGGTTAAAAGAAATCATAGACAAATATCTTGTATTTCTTGATCACCCTTTCATGTCGATTTCAAAAGCAGTTTACTAACCCTTGAATTACCATTTTGGTAAGTCTTTTTTTTTTTACCAGCGGATGGGGGGAGGGAGCACCCCGTGCGCCCCCCCCCCCCCCCCCCCCCCGTTCCGTAGTTAAGCGCCACTGCTTTTGGGTGAAATAATTGGACATATTTCTAACAACAACAAAAAAAGCAAGGAAATCTTTTCATCGCGGAAATTATGATTATGTGGGGTGGGGCAAATGGTGCGCTTGCCTTCCAATATCTTTATGGGAGCATTTTTTTTTTCTTTCAAAAGCAAGAAAATCTCATTTCGGGGATTATTAATTATGGGGGGGGGGCAAAATTATAATATGCTTGCCTCTCCAATATTTTCATGGGGGCGACTTTTTTCTGTCAAAAAAAAAAGGAAAGAAAATCTTCTTGTCTCTGGAATTATGGAGGGGGGGGGGTGAGCAATATGATATACTTGCACCTCCATTTTTTTTTTTTTTTAATGAGGCTAAGGCTCGCACTTGGGCTGGCAATATGGATTAGTCAGAAGTAACGTACATAGACCCTATAGTTGTAAGTAGCACACGTACATGCAAACGTGTACGTGCTCAATACTGTACGGATGTACAGTACGGTCGATAAATAGTAAACACGGAATAGAATACTACTAAGTAAGGTATAAATTCAGCGCTGCCTGAGCCAGGGGTGCGAATTGTTTTTGCCCCCGAATCTTTTGCCCCCGGAGCAAAATAAAAGAAAACAGAATAATTATCTAGCGTCCGGCGTTGAGGTCTCTCGCAGACTGGAGGTTTGTTTGTTTGTTTGTTTGTTTGTTTGTTTGTTTTTTGTTTGTTTGTTTCATTTAAGGGTCTGAAGGGGGTGCGTTCGCACCCAACGCACCCCCCCCCCCCCCCACCCCTGGTGACGCCCATGCACTGGTAATGATAACTGTTGGTGAACGCGGGTGTCATTAAATCAATACCGAAATGGAAGCTCAGTAATATGTTGTTGCAATGTTGCTGTGTGTGCGTGCGTGTGTGTGTGTGTGTGTGTGTGTGTGTGTTTGGTTTTTGTGTTGTTTCTTTCAAATTCACAAACCGATGATTAGCATCACAGATTGTTCATAAAAGGATATGTGAGTGTTAAGTACGTGACACGACGGTTTCCTGGTGTTCGGTGGTGCGAACGGTGGAACCTCGCAATACTCGCATCCTTTGTGATATAATAGGGTACCTACATCCAGTGTTAAATGCACAATGAGGACGAACATTATGTAAAACTACCAACAATACCAAGAGTTCCTAAAGATAACCAAAGCCTTCGGCATATATAAATGTAGACTGTTAGCAGCAATATTAGCAAAACACACACACCCAACCTATTTTCCTTTCCTTCCCTTTATTTCAGCGTCTTTTATGGCAAATCAGATTACATTTTCCTCATTAGGACACTAATTGAATACAACTCTTGATTTCATCAGTTTTTTTTTTTTTAAGGAAAGTGTACTTATTTCAATTTGGACTACCTGATCCTGAAACATAATTATGATATTCACGTCAAAAAGTTTTCTTATCAAATGTTCAATTGTCCCTGTCACAAGGTGAATCTAATTCAGGACAGATAGAGTAGCAGAAATCAGGAATAGAAATAGACAATAAAGGGACTGTACAGTTCTGGCTGAGGTGAGGATTTAACTTTTAATGGTTAATATTTAGAAACCACTCTATGAGATGTCAAAGAGCATGTACTTGCAAAGGGTATCAAAAGTTTATTTCATGAAATCGGTTTGGAAATGGCTGAGATATCCAAAATCAAGGTGAAACAAAGAGATCCTATAAATGGCGTGGCCTGTGGCATTTTATTACTATCAATTTTTAGGATATCTTAGCCATTTGAAGACCAATTGTCATCAAATAAACGTTGAATTCTTCTTAAAATTACATGATCTTTCTTATTTCATAAGAGGTTTCTCATAATCTTACTTAGGAATGTTATGAACCTGAATCCCCACCTCAAGCAGTACTGCATGGGGCTTTTGTGAAACGAGGGGGTCTGGGCATAATGGAGGGATAGGGTCAGGCAGGTAGGGGATAGTTGGGCAGGATAGGATAATAGGTACAGTGGAGAGGATATGTAGGTGCTAGATTGTGGGGTAGGATAGGTAGGAAAGTGATGATTGGTTAAGATAAGGGTTAGTGGAGCAGAGTGAGAAGATGGGTGTAACCACAGGATAATGTGGTGTTGTAGTATACAGGTGTAGTATTATTGGGGGTTAGAAGGAGAACAGGATATGAATTAGGAGGTTTAGAGTTTGAAGAAAGGTAGCATAGCAAGTTACACAAAGTAGCTCGTTTGCCCCTCAAAAAGCGCCAGTTTACAAAACCCAGCTGCAGCTAGGAACTACATGCCGGAGGCTACAGGCAGGCATCAGTCAAGTCAGATCCCGCTACAACCGATAAGGGGACGATAGAACACTCATGTAAGTTTGTATAATTATCATTAGGGTTTTCTTTTTTGACTGTGTATAAATGTGTGATAATATTGTTTTCATTTGGTAGATATGTGTGTAGTATATATGAACAGGCTGGAAAGGAGTTGAGGTTTGCCTGAGTGTGTGAACTAGTGCAGATAAAGTTGAGTTGATTGAATTGTGCATGAAATGCTTTCACAAGTTTTCAACCAAGTGGTAAAGTATTCGTTATCTATATGAATTGATATTGAAATTTTGTAATTGAATTGAGTTAGTTTTACATTGTTTTCGCTTTTCTTTTGACGAGGGCTGTATAGGTTATCAGACACTATTCATTCTTAGTTATGATAACTCTGTGTTTTCTTAATATGCTTATTTTCTGTCATAGAGATACAGAGATAACAAGGGAGGTTATAAAGTATAGCTGATTAAGTATGTACGGAGCCCTGACAAGTAAATGTATGTCGGAGGTCGCTGTACATAATTATTATGATTGAGTGAATTCTGGAGAATAGAATACTTTAGGAATAGGTATATTTGTATTTTCAGTCTGCAGAAGATGACAGTGTGTGATGAAGAATATTATTGGGATGATAAGGTTAGGAATATGTGCAAATGTACAGGTTATTAGTAATTGTGGTGATTATGAGTAATACTGCTGGACACCCCCCCCCCCCGAAGAATATCAATGGCATGATAACGATAGGGGAATAGAATGGTAATGATATGTGCAAATGTACGGGTTACTAGTATTAGAAATACTGGTGATTATGAGTAATACTGCTGAATCCCCCCCCCCCCCGCCAAGAATACTAATGGCATGTCAAGGCTAGGGGAAATAGAATGGCAATGTGTGCAAATGTACAGGTTATTAGAAATACTGGTGATTACGAGTAATACTAGTGGACCCCCCTTCCCCATCTTTATTTAGGTCATCAGGACGAGCTGGGCTCCTCCTCCTCTCCCCCTCTTCCCCCACCTTCACCCCTACTGTCTTCCTGAACCCACGTCATGGGCATGAAGGCACCGAAAGCATGTGATCCATCTACACTCCACACACGCCAGGCCCCGCCTCCTCTTGGAATCCCGCGAAAGCGAGATTCTCGCTGATCTCGGAAAAACGGGACTGTCCCTCACTGGCAATAATGTTAATCGACATGTTGTGCCGTTTCTCTATTTTTTTTCTATCATAATTATTGATATAATTGATACGTCAAACGTTGAATCCTCCATTCTGATTGGTCATATGTGGTTACTAGCTTCCCCACTTCTTTCAGTAAAAATGAAACAGCTTTCCCCGACTAAATTCTCTGTTCAGGCTTCACCAGACTGGCATTGATTCGTCGTAGCTGGGGCATTACCAGTCTTGACATTATAGCATTGGCATAGTCTTGGCATAAGTTGAGAAATCACCTTTATGCAATTTATAACCATGCTCATCCTTATTTTAACCATACCGCCTCGAAGCAGCCGATTTCAATATCTTTACAACATTATGAGGTGAGTTTTAATAATTGTTAGACATGCATATAAACGAGTTCTTTAAGATTCAATTTAGTTGAAATTTATTTAAATTTTTCGACAAAACATAACATGTATAGTTCATAATACATATTAGCGGCAAATTGACAAAGAAACGTGGTATGACAATAGCGAGATACATTATTGGCATAACAAAAACGTTGTAATAAACCACCTTTAGAACAGATACGTTCTGTATGAAAAATGAATTGACCTACTGAACAGCCAGCTCTTGTCATAATGCTGGCCCTTCTAATAAAAACAAAAAGCCAATACAACATACGATTCGGAAGCCCTATTCAGAGAGAGAGAGAGAAAAAAAAATCTTATGAAGAGTTCGGTTGCAAAAGGTACTACATCCATCATTTCAAGTTCTGAGAAAAACGTGATTTTTTAATTATCATATTTAGGAAGCTCACCCTGGAATGATATTTCCCCCTATTATACTGCTAGATGATACAACACTAGAACCACTCCATAAGAAAATCCAGGTCCATTCATTTATTTTTTATGAATTAAACATTTTCATATTTTTGTGGATGTAGTACCTTTTCCAACCGAAAGTGGATGTACTACCTTTTGCAACCGGAATTTCGCATGCCATAGATATATTCAGTGTGATGTTATGACATGTTTCGCGAATTTTTTTTTTTTTTTTTTTTTTTTTTTTTTTTTTTTTTTTTTAGCAATGGTTTTGATGGCGATGGGATACGAGGTCAAGGGGGCCTAGGTAATTCACAATGCCCTGCCCTATTTAGCATCAAGAATAACAAACCAATGTGCATCACTAATGTCCCACTTCTCCCTTGCTGACTAATATTTTGAATGAATGACTGTCATTGGACATAAGCATGGGGGAGATCCATTATGTCTGAACGGTTATAGATAGGGAGGGGTCACAGCATCTCACCAGGTGATTTCTCTCTTCTCATTTCTCCTTTTCTTTTCTCTCATGAGTTTTATCTCATTATTTCTTATCTTTTTCCTGTATACATTTTTGGCTATTTTCTCTCTGTGAATTCTCCCTTCAGGTGTCGCAAGAATACTGTATTCATTATCTTTTCTTCATTTTTTTTTCCAATGTAACTTCTAAGGGAAAAGTTGGAAAAGCGGCATCTGAATGTGCTGTATTTTCTCAACACTGTGATTCAATTCATTACACGAATTTCATTCTTGTATGTTCTCTATCGGATAAGATAAATCTGATAATCTAATAGCTGACAGAAATCAAGACCGTCGATGAGTAATATGACCACCTATACTAAACGCACATTTGGTATTACCTCTGTGACATTGTATAATTAAAATGTGTCATTAACAAGAATGAATTAAATCTATTGTTCAAAGTTGTATGTCACCATGAACTTTCAAGCCCTGGTACTTGACATCATGTACGTATAGAATAGCACAGCATACCCACAGGTAAAGCACTGATGGTAGGGGTCGGTCAGAATTTTATGCCATTGTATACATTTAACAAAGTAACTTTGCATTCAGACTAGTTGTAAAACACTTATTAGCTGTGAAGCTATTTATGTAAGAAATAGACCATACCTACAAAGTGTCTGTACTTAATTCTGGGGACTATTTATGGCTCAAACTCAACACCCTAGCAGTAACGCACAGTACCGGCAACTAACAGTAAATGCGGTACGTGGGACTACATGAGAGTCGCGTAATTTCTCCAGTTTCTCCGCCGTTTCTCCTTTATTCTTGCCGACCGCTTTTAATTAACGATCCTTCTCCTGGGATGGTTTGTTTTATCAATGAGTTCTTCTTCATTTTCCTACATTGCCCGATCGAAATGTGATGAGTTATTCAAGATATTGTCAGATTTGCGTGGTGATTTTAACAGAAAGCCAAAAAGCCAAATGCCAACTTCTATTGTTTACAGATTAAAGTCAGTAGACAATGGTAGAGGGTAGCGCCAATGCTGCTCTCTGATTGGTCAATTTCCCGATGATGTCATTGGAGTGGATGCAGTACCTTTTGCAACCCAACTAAAATGGATGTAGTACCTTTTGCAACCGAACTGATTTTTAAATGCAATTATTTTTAAACACTTTCTGGTTGGAAATTCAGCTTTTCGTTTAATAGTATATGTGTAAAGAGGTCCTAAAAAATGAGTACATCAAGACCAAAAAGTGATTTTGATGGAAAATGGATGTAGTACCTTTTGCAACTGAGCTCTTCATATGACCCTGCACCTCAAAGCAAACAAAAAGTCGCCTGACATGATTGTTTTGTTAAGAGCATATTCTGAAAGAGAAAAATTTAAGCTTTAAAATGATAAATAACTCAAATCAAATGAACTCTCCTAACCTATCTAAATATTGGAAAGAAAGCACAAACTCAGGAAAAGTGTGAACTGAGAAAAGAGGCTCTGAAGTACAGTGCCTATTCAAGCGCTTAATCTTTACCAAACCGTGCTGGCTGTGCCATGAATGGGACAAAAAACAGGAAGTAAACCACCAGAGTAACAACAATGAAGGGATTACTAGATTAAACGGAAATTAAGCATGCCTCATTAACACATTCTGTCCATAATTGATGCCAACTTTCAAAGCAGTAGCACTATCTTCTCAAAAGTTATTAGAGTTGAAAGTGAAGAGTGTGGACAAGGTTTTTCAGAAACGAAAAAGGGATTCTAAAGACACACCTAATCACACTATTCTACCAAAAATGTTCGAGATAAACTGCAAAAAAAAAAAAAACAAAAACAAAACAAAAACACACACTCACACACACTTTCCTGCGCGTTTCCTGCGCGTTTTATGATACCAAATTTTAGCATAATGTAAAAGAAGACCTGCTCTTTCGCAATGAGTCTCCATCCAAATAATACATAACGAGGAAGAAGGCAATGGCGATAACATCCTATGAGCTATAGAATGATAATGAAGAGTCCCATTGCGAGACACATTGTACGCAATTTCCAAGTACGAGGGAATATCTTTACAATGAACATTCTTTGATATATACTTTACACACAGTATTCGTGGTCTATAAACAACAACACATTTTTCTATATACATGCATTACAGGCAACTTAATTGCAATTGTCACAGCATGTCAAACCGTCTAGACACGAAATATATCATAATTTCATTTTATTTCATTATTTCATTTGCCAAAGCATATAATATGACAATTTCATATGAACAAATTAAGTACAATGTAATTTCCAAATGAAATTTAGATACACGTCATTTGTTTGCATGAATCAATAAACATACTAGTGGAAGAAATACATGGACAAAATGTGACTGAATCATAACAAAGAAAAGTTCGGAAATGGAGGGGACTGCTAAAAAGCGAAGCTTGTAGAATTGAATTACTAATCATAATTTACATGTCAATCAATTAACTATGAGAGTGACAATTGTGACAATCAAATTTCTAATCTACCAGTACGCACTAATGCTGCAGCTGCTGATTGAAGACGAACATTATTCTGAATTGCATGGTCCACCGGAGTGGAATATGACTAGAGTATAGGATAATGATTTTAGATTCCTATTTTTATGTGTCAAAAGAATGTTGTGCTTAAGCTCCTGTGTGCAGTGTAATTATCATTGTGTGTGTGTGTGTGTGTGTGTGGGTGTGTGTGTGTGTGTGTGTGTGTGTGTGTCACGACCTCGTTCTTCATCCCCTTCGAGGTTTTATGAGTTATCGTAATTTTTGTTTGTTGTTTTTCGATAAAATATACGTCTAATCTGATTCAGAAGTAATTCGAAGATCGCTTTAAAGTTTTAATCAAAATGCTGCATGTACGAAATGTACAATGCAGATTCATGAGTCAATTATATTAATTTTACTAACATCCTTGCAACTTTGTGAGAGTGTTGATATTACTTCTTGATGTCAACGAAAAAAGTTTTACTATGGATCTTGTATCCACAGGTGGACACGTGAGAACATAGTGAAATTCGGAACATCATCCAAACACATTGCTCTTCTACACAATGTAATTGTTATTAAAAAGTACGTTGCCTGTTGTGTATGAGTGCGCGCGCGTGTGTGTGTGTGTTTTGCTGTTGTTATTGTTGTTTTATAGCCATATATCTACTAGCTCAAATTCTTGATTGCTGTTCGTATTTCCGCTCCTTGGAAACCGATACATTGATCATTGTGCATGACACAAAAACAAAGTTCTGGAAAACAGAATAATTATTGTACTTAACACGAAAACTTTTAAAACAACACCAAGTAAATGGAGACACATGAAACACAAATGTATCTACAAGACCGGTCAACAATAACCAATAAAAGAGCATCTTCGCAAGTTACTGTTCCAATGTAGGAGCAGTGACTCAAGATGGCATCTGTAGTATTTAAGTTTGTGACCGTTTTCTAATTTTTTTTTTTTCAACTTTCGTCAGTATGCAGGCACATGCCTCTCGAAAATCTATAGAGCTCTCCATACAATGCACTCCGTTACAACAAACATGGTAACAACGAAACTTCAGTTACAACGTAGTACAAAATTCAGGCCCTGGCATAATCCGCTCTATTTTTTTTTATGCCTCCGCCACGAAGTGGTGCCGGAGGCATTATGTTTTCGGGTTGTCCGTCCGTCCGTCCGTCCGTCCGTCCGTCCTTCCGTCCGTCCGTCCGTCTTTCCGTCCGTCCGTAATGAATTTTGTGGACAAGGTAACTATATCGAAACCTGTTGAGGTATCCTAATGAAACTTGGCATGTATGTGTATCAGGGGGTGAAGTTTTGCCTAACAACTGTTGGGTGCACATGCTCAAGGTCAAAGGTCAAAAGGTCAAAGTCAAATACATAAAATTTCACTATTTCCACCATATCTATTGAATGCCTGAAGATATTTTCTTGAAACTTAGTGTATACATGTTTTACCCAATTAAGATTCTCTAGTGAAAGTTTGGGTCATGAGGTCAAAGGTCAAAGGTCAAAAGGTCAGGGTCAAATACATTAAATTTCACTATTTCCACCATATCTATTGAATGCCTGAAGAGATTTTCTTGAAACTTAGTGTATACATGTATTACCCAATTAAGATTATCTGGTGAAAGTTTGGGTCATGAGGTCAAAAGTCAAAAGGTCAAGTAAAAATATCAAAACTTCTTTTTTTTTTTTCTCCGTACCTTGGAAGATTGTTCAAGGTATCTTCATGGAACATAGTATATACATGTACTGACTGGAAGTGATTATCTAGAGAATGTAGGGTTCATGGGGTCAAAGGTCAGGGGTCAAAGGTCAAGTGCAAGACTTTAAAATTTTACTATTACCCTCATATTTATGCAATGCCAGCAGGGTTATTTTTTTACACTTGGTGTATGCGTGTGTAACCTAATAGAAATTCTCTGGAAAGTTTTTTTTTTCTCTCTTTTTGCCTCAAAGGTCAAAAGGTCAAAGATCAAGTGAAAGTGCAAAACTAACTTTTTCCTCCATATCTCGGAAGTGGCTCAAGTTACCTTGAAACTTAGTACATATTATGCATGTTCTACCTGAAAGTAATTATCTTATGAATTTTAGGGTCAAGGACCAGATGAAAATGGTAACAATTTACTATTCAATTCAGAAATTGCACTTTTTCTCCACACCTGTACCTTGAAAATTACTCAATGCCTAAATGTATGAATGGGTCAAAGTCAAGTTAAAGTCCTTAAATCCCTAGATACATGCTCTCCTATTCATCCAATTAAACCTACGTCAAGGAAGGTGAACATTCAACACATTTGTGACAAACTTGTCATTCCAATATTTTGCCAATTTTGTGAAAATGTAATCCCACAGTGTCCACATGTACTATCTAGACCTATTGGGAAAATCATGCATTATGGCGGAGGCATACCAGTCGCCAAAGCGACATTTCTAGTTTTTTTTTTTTTTTGGTACTGTTTATTTGTTCGAATGTAAAGAAATTTCGATCTAGTGGGAGAAAACTGCCTGTCCCAAGGACTTCGTTATGACGAGGGTCGACTGTATTTCAGCTCAGTTCACTGAGGCTCTCTGAATTTCGGTTGGGCGTTATGGAACGCAATTAAGGAAACAATACAAAATTCATTTCACTCCAGCCAATATTCATTTCACTTTTTACAAATACATTTCACTCACAAACATTGATTTTACTTTTGATAAAAATACATTTCACTTTTCACAATAATATATTTCACTTTTAAATTAAAATTCATTTCACTTTTCACAAAAATACATTTCACTTTTGCATTAAACTTCATCCCACCTTTCACAAAAATACATTTCACTTTTGAATTAAAATTCATTTCACTTTTCACAAAAATACATTTCACTTTTACATAAAGATTCATTTCACTTTTCATAAAAATACATTTCACTTTTAGATACAAATTCATTTCACTCTTCACAAAAATACATTTCACTTTGGCGTACCATATCACTCAGACGAAACCATTTCACTGCGCTAAAACCATTTCACTCTGACAATATAGTCTGATAAAACCATTTCACTCGGATAAAATCATTTCACTCTGATACAAAAAAAATACGTTCCTCTTTTTTCCCGGCCAAAAGGTGTCGCCAGTCTGAGAGGAGTCACAGTGCCATGGCACTTTGTTAGCACTGAGCTGAGGTGAGTAGCCGGCCAGCTGGCCGGCTGGCTATGCATGCAGTACCTAGATTTACTGAGTAGCCAGTCAGTCGGCAAGCCCGAAAAAACCCGTCTAGAATATCCAAGTCCTCGCACGCGAGTTGATCCCGCAAGTCATAGAGAGCGCGATTGGAGAATCGTTTTGAAATGCTCATATCTTGGTCACTGAATTACGTTTTCACATGACTTTTCTTTTATTTGATAGGTAAAGGTTAAAACTTGGATGCTATCTTGTTGATTTTTCCAAGAACGACATGAAAGATTATCAACTTCGTGGCTAACTAATTGCAGATGTTCCGGAAATAATGGATACAGATATTCTTCTAAAATTCTCCTAAAAGTCTTCTTTTTCATCGTGGGCACCAACAAAAGTTATATCATGTAAAAAGAAATTTATTCAGCTTTAAGATGATACCTAAAAGTGTAATGTGATGATTTGCAGATGGGTCAGCAGCCAGCTGATATAGGGATGTCATTCCTTTTTTTCCCGGCACGAAATCGCGAAGAACTGTACTGTCCCACATATAGAAATTAACGTGTGTCCTCGATGCCTTTGTACGTGTGTGTTACTGTATGAGCGACCCCAGCGTAAATACACGTGGTCAGTTTCGAGCGTCTAGCTGTGATATACTGTTCTTGTGTCTGTCATTAGACATTACGTACTAATAGTCTACAGCCTCTTGCTGGGCCTCCCCCCCCCCTCTCTCTCTCCCTCTCTTTTTTTTTTGATTATATGTCTTGTTCTTGTTATTCATAATACAATGTACAATGTATGTTTGTTTTGTTTGCTTTTGTCCACCCTTCTGATTTCGTCAACAGGAAGTGTCTGATTCTCAGTTTCATTCTGCCATCAATCATTCACATCACTCTCTCTCAATTCAAAGAATCCTAAGCATCCACTCAAATACATTCGTATAACCACTACTTAAACTTGTACCGTTCACTCCGCTAAAGTGAACACAGTTACATTATATCGAAATTCCGCTCACATTATCCACTTTTTTTTTTTTACATGCTTGGTTATAACAACATTTTGATATAACAAAAGAAAGCTGTTGATCCCAAGGACTTCACTACATAACTTCACTCTATTACTCTAGGCCTACCTAACTAAGCAGAGAAATTTACATACATTATTGCACGTGCCACTCTCATCAATTAATAAAATACCTTTTTTTTTCATTAATGACAACAGAGAAAGGAGCACAATCCACAAGTTTTTTTTCTTTATAAATGTATATACATCTCCATATATATATATATAAATATATTTATTTATTACATGTAAGTGTTGAAAGAACTACATTGCAGTTAAGTTTCAAGGTATCCACCAATCTTCATGACAATGTATCACACACATAACAAAAAAAAATACCTAAAGTAAGAGCTGCATAAGCAGTCTACAGTTTTATCTACTTTTTAGCAGTATAGTCAAATGCAGTTTTAGATCATTTTTTTTTATTTATAACTCTCATTTATTTATTCATCCATTTATTAATTATTTTTAATTTATTTTTTGGTGGTGGTATTGGACTCAGTCTCCAGCCAAGTGTCATGTAAGAGACCTGCGAAAGGTACAACTGTCAGCGGTCTTGTGAGTACATGTAGGAACGCGAGTAGGATCAGTCTGTCTTGACTACAACAGTGATGTACAGTGAACATTTCAAGAAAAAAATAAAATTCTTCTGGTGAAGCTCAGTAATAAGACAAGAGCAAATGAATGTACCAGGTAGTTTGAACAATTGCAGAGCTACATTGTATTGAGCAGATCTGTACAAATAAAATGCCGGTAAATTTTGACACTGGCAATAAACAAACTATACTGATACCGATGTTGCACAAACATGAAACAGTTGTGAATATGGCTTGAATGTTATGTAAGTGAATAAAATCAAGCAAGAATACCACAAATGTTTTTAGGCAATACTCTGTAAATTACATGCCATCTACACTTTTGGCAAGGTTTCACTCAAATGATACATGTACAGAGATAACTTCATTAATAGTTCAAACTGCATGAATGTTTGAGGGTGTACAAATGCCCTTGAGTACTCTGAAGGCAGGTACACATACGCGTATCTACTATAGTATTAACATCGCCAAGGTTTCACACACATGAATAGAGGGTGACAGTAAACTGGCAGCTGCAAGAGCAATTTGAAGGTGTACATGTATACATATGAAGTGTACTTACTGGAAACAAAATGAAACATGTACAAAATATATAAACTTAATCGACAGTCCAAACAGCAGAGAATGTTTTGGAGGTGTACATATGCCCTTAAATACTTTGAAGGCAAGTACAATGTATCTATTGGTCACACTGCCAATGTTTCAAACACATGAACTGGCAACTGCATCAACAATTCAGAAGTGTACAAACTACATATGAAGCAGGGGCGGATCCAGGAATTCCGTAAAGAGGGGACGCGTTTACAAAATTAAAGGGGGGCGCATGCACCCCTCCCCCATTTTTTCTTTTAATTTCTTTTGTTTAAACAAAAAATAAAGGGGGGCGTGCGCCAGTTGCGGTCCTAACTGGATCCGCCAATGTATGAAGTACACTTACTGGAAACTAAACAGATAAAAAATTTAAAGTAACTTTAAAGGACAAGTTCACCTTCATAAACATAAGGATTGAGAGAATGTAGCAATATTAGTAGAACACATCATTGAAAGTTTGAGGAAAATCAGACAATCCGTTCAAAAGTTATGAATTATTGAAGTTTTTGAGCAGTACCCGCTGGATGAGAAGACTACTGCAGTGTATGAATAACGAAAGGCCGTGTCACACTAGCCTTGCGTGCGACTTCCGAAGAACATTTTTGCTATCCGGAGGTCCCCGCAGATGACCCGCACATGACAGTACCTAGCATGTATCTCAAAAGTACTTACCCGGAGGTGCGCACGCTGGCTCTATTTACCCGCTGCCAAAAAAAGGCCCTGTCACACCAGCTAAGCGGGCTTATTGCGTATGGGGATTTTTCAGCACGCAGAATAATTTCTGCGGCCGGACAAGGTTTAGGGCGAGTTTGGCGTGGGTATTACATGATAAACGCGTGATACCTAAGTTCTTCTTGCGTGTATTCCGTTGAACTGCATTTTAGGCGCGTGGGTGTCACGTGATAGCTTCGTGATAGCTTCTTTTATGTCAGTTACGGGCGACATACGGGCTCTGCGAAGTACCTGCGCCACAGCTACGTGTTATCTGCGTACTAGTCGCCTGCGAAGTGAGTGCTAGCCTGAACAATAGGCTGGTTCGAGTGGATGGGCAAACAATCATTTGTCAACTAGCTTTCAAGAAGTGAAGATGACCCGTAGACGGAAAGTGCACAAGGGCAGAGAACGTCCAGTGGATGGACAGCCACAAAGCCCGGAAGATTCACAGCAAATGCATCAAATTGCTGCTGAAGTCCATTCGGCGGATGAAGTCCTGTCCGAAAGGGACCAGGTAGTCCTCGACGCCACAGAGGACAGAGGACAAAGAAGAGAATGAGCCCACAAATGGCACGCACTCCCTTCACATAGGCATAGATCAGCGGGCAACTTACCTACTTCAAGTGGGTCAAATGCCTGTGAATTGCGGCGGCTGCGGCCCTCCTACGGGTGTTATGCGTGGAACTCTTCGGGCAATCCTCGCGACTCATCCGGAAATAGTTTTGGTCATGCTCAAAACTTTGCTGCGGGAAAATTGGACTAGCGTGCGCACCTTCGGGCAACTAAGGACGAGATAAGTGCTAGGTACTGTCAAGTTCGGGCCAACTGCGGAGAGCTCCGGGTAGCAAATTTGTTTCCCCGCAAGTCAAGCCGCAAAACTTCCCCAGATACGGTATGACAAGGCCTTGAGCATGCTCAAAATTTGTTCCGGAAGAGTCACGGGAGTTGCCCGTAGAGGTACGCGCAGAACACAAGTAGGAAACCCTTACCGGTAGCACCTCACAGGCAACTCCAAAGCAGGTACTTCGCAATCCCCGTAAGTCGCTCGTAACAGAAAATGGATCGGTTTCAAAGCTCTCACGCGAGTCACACGGAACGCACGCAAGTAGAAGCTAAGTAGCACGCGTCTAGTAAGTAAGAAACAAGTGCGAAAATTGCAAACATTCTTGTCCGCCCGCGGAAAATCTTCTACGTGCTTTAAACTACCTCCTCGCCACAAGCCCGCGTAGCTTGCCCGGACAGGTGTGACACCGCCTTTAGATATCACATGCGTACAACAATATAAGGAAAATATAAAGAGAATTTCACAAAATTCCATCTTTTGAAAAAAGTACACATTCCCCTAACTTGTTACCGACAAATGTTATGGGTAATATTATTCCCCCTGCCTTTAGAAAGAGGCAAGTCAAGTGCTCTTTTATTATGCGAAAAAAGTGAAAATATGTTGAATTTTCTTTTACATTTTCTTTATACTGTTGTACGCATATGACTCACAAGCTGCAGTAGTCTCCTCATCCAGCGGTTCCAACACAAAAATTTAAAAAAATCATAACTTTTGCATCGATTGTCCAATTTTCCTCAAACTTTCACTGATGTGTTCTACTAATATTGTTGCATTTTCTCAATGCTTATGTTTATGAAGGTGAACTTGTCCTTTAAAACATCAATATTACTGGAAATCGAAGCAGACAGATTAGATTTGGCCTTATAGCATCTTGCAAAACATCTATGTGAAGAAATCTTTCATTCCCAACTTTAGCATTGACTGTATATAATCTTATCTGAAATGTCAAAAGGCAAACTAATCATCCCAACATCTCTGTCAACTGAATACACATGTATCAGTACATGTACACAAGCAGTATCATACACATTTGAAATATCTGTGTGTCACTCTCTTCATGGTTATGACTGAGTGAATGATACAAATGTGTATTCGAACCCCTTACCAGTAACAACACTCGACAACCCTGGGGTAGACTACAGGCCAACATGAAACCCCCAGGTGTTATAAAAATCTGCTCATCTTACCTTTCACAAGGTCCACAATTTTTCTTTATAGGTATCTAATAAGAGCATGCCCGTTCAATGTAAACATGTTCAAAATTTTGGTTGATTTGGGGGAAGTACTAATGTAATGTATCATCTATCTGTTGTGTCAAAATCTTCATCTTCCTTATCCCTTCTTGACCGTTCAATTCCTTTTGGTGACATACCTTGTGTATCTTCCTGATCGAACAGAATTCTTACATCTTTGAAACCTCTTCTGAAATGGGTCACAACCAAAATATTAGCAATAAAACATGCATACATGTACTAACTAAACCTCTTACAGTGCTTCAGTGATGATGTACAAATTAAATTCATACCTTCAGCAACAAGACATGCGAGTAATGGCTGTACGTCCAGATACTACTTCATACTGTACAATGTACTTGCTTCCATAACATTTATCCAGAATATCATGAAGGATAATATTTAGTTTAATCAGGGCTCATAATTCTGCCATCTGTGCAAACTCCAAAGTAATTCAAATGCACATAATTTAACATATACTATCTTGCATAGTTCCACACATGGATGTATCTGTAATGGTCGAACTTCACATTTACTACAACAACCGTGCTTTTCAAAGAATACACATGTACATCCTCTTTACTAAAAATATTACCGTAAAGATGAATGAAGTTGATATACAGTAACATACTGTAATATGTTACAATTGTATATCAACTTCATTCTTCTTATTGTATCATATCACATATTTAGCACCTTTCTGAGGTAGGTTATCATGATCACATACTGCTCTAGGTTTTTCAATGAAATGAAAAAGTTGACAGGTGTACTAATCAGTTGTTTCTATTCTTGTGAGGAAGTCACTCAGCGCTTGCAAAACAGCAGTGCTCTCCTTGATAAAAATCTGTCAGAGATTGAATGGTACATGTAAATCCAAGAAAACAAAATACACTTTAGAACTGACAGTGTAGATCTTCTCGTTTATGTCATGCAGATTTTCCTGGAGGCCACAGAGAAGAGAATCACCTTAAATATGCATGTTCCATCGGTGTGATGTCAGGTACTGGGGATACCTACATATACAATGTGACACAAATAGAGAAAATAAATCATAGATGATATTATAAACCATTATTCACAATAACATGTCCGAAAACATTATGTTGGAGTAAACCCCAATTCAAGCAGAGAGAAACTACAGACATGCACTGTACTATGGTAAACATATGAAGAGTCTGTTCGCAAAAACCGATAAGTCAATTTTTGAAGATTTTCAAGTACGGTCTCTGTCATAAAGTACAAAATAACACCTTTTATATGAGATATTGGTCACTACATATAAAAGGGCATTTTTGAAGTTATGGTCAAAAGAAGCAAAAATTTTCTTAGTATTCTCTTTATTTTTCCTGACCTTTAATCGCAAATATCTCCATTTGGCAAATATGGACTTATCGGTTTTTGCGAACAAACTCTTCATATTATTCTGAGAATAATTGCATTCATTCAGACATCCTCGTAAACAGTATTGTTACAAATTGTAGATGCGGAAGACTAATAATACATCTCTATATTTACTGACAACCTGTATACCAACTTGAAAAATTCAAATAGCCTGGTACTCTATTAGTGTTAACATTGCAGCCGGGTCAACTCTTAAACATGTCATGAAAATTATGTTTACATCAAATACTAGAATCGCTCTTGTGCCTTCTTTCTCCATGCGAAAGATAAAAACTAATAATAATAATAATATTGAATCTATACTGTTCTTGTTTGTATTAGGTGATGAGTAGGTGCCTAAATCATATAATAATTAACTACTAAGAGATGAAGACTAAGACCCTGTTTATTATAGACAGCATACACATTGTACACTGTACAATTTTTGTGAATAAGTTGTAAATTCAAATTTACAAATTGCCATCGCCACATACAATTGAGTATATGAATATAAGAATGACCCAAGTCCATTGAAGACCATTTCGAGTAAACTAAAAAAAAAAACTTCATATCTTTTTTGTTTGTGCAATAATATTCTATTTAACTGTGATGGGAAGGCAACATTGTACATACAAACAAGAACATATATTATCGTGACAATTAACATTAATTGTGGAGAGGCCATTTTGTGTGATGGACTTGGGTCGTTCTTTGATTCATATACATGATATTCTGCTATAGAGATGAGAGAAGGACGAGAGAGGGCGCTATAATATGAATGTAAGAATGACCCAAGTCCTTCATTCTTACATTCAATATAAGATTTAACTCATTTATTTCAGGCACTTCCGGGGGTAATTAGGATTTATCATTTATACACAAGATGAGTCCATGCATAAGCTACAATTTCCCATGTCAAACTGAATTTGGTCAAAAATTGGACCTGGGTCGTTCTTATATTCATAATATACTCAATTGTAGGCCTACCGCCACCGGCCTACACTGACTCACTGTACACAACACACGATATCACGAAGTTCCAATTGAGCGAATGAACAACGCTAATTTCAATAAATGGGACTGACCCTGCACCTCCGCAGAGATCGTTAACAACGGTGCATTTACGGTCCGAAAAAGTCCCCTTCCGCACTAGATGCGATCACGTGACCTTCCGGAGGACTAGAATACATTATTTGGCCTCTAAAATGCAATCTTCAGGCCTAATTTTTAACAAGTTATGCTTCTAGGGCACCGTCGATCTTGGTATCTGCGTAAAGCACGAAGTATTGCCGACCTGATGAACAAAAAGTCACATCAATCCCCTTTTCAGATGGGTCAGCAGCCAGCTATAAACACGGGAATGTTTTGAAAGAGGAAAAATACTATGTCAACTTCGAGATACTATTTAAACGGCAAAAAAAAAAAAAATACTCATTTTGAACCGGAAAAAATAGCATGTCGATCACAAGAAGTCAGACATCAAACTTACCCTACAACATCGCTGTTGAAAAGCGTTGTAAAACACACGTTAATTATTCAGCAAGTCAGGCGTAGATTCAATTCTCGATGTAGTATGCATGTAACGGCACGAGCGTGCATGTGAGTGAGGCCGAGGCGAGGACCGTCGACTGCTAGCTTGCCTCGCGCCGCTTCCGCGCCAGCGTAGCGCGCTAAATCTAGGTACTGCATAGCCAGCCGGCCAGCTGGCCGGCCACTCACCTCAGCTCAGTGCTATTAAGTGCCATGGTACTGTGACTCCTCTCAGACTGGCGCCACCTTTTGGCCGGGAAAAAAGAGGAACGTATTTTTTTTTTTTTATCGGAGTGAAATGGTTTTATCAGAGTGAAATGGTTTTAGCAGAGTGAAATGGTTTTAGCGCAGTGAAATGGTTTCGTCTGAGTGATATGGTACGCCAAAGTGAAATCTATTTTTTGTGAAGAGTGAAATGAATTTGTATTTAAAAGTGAAATGTATTTTTGTGAAAAGTGAAATGAATCTTTATGTAAAAGTGAAATGTATTTTCGTGAAAAGTGAAATGAATTTTAATTCAAAAGTGAAATGTATTTTTGTGAAAGGTGAGATGAAGTTTAATGCAAAAGTGAAATGTATTTTTGTGAAAAGTGAAATGAATTTTAATTTAAAAGTGAAATGTATTATTGTGAAAAGTGAAATGTATTTCTATAAAAAGTAAAATCAATGTTTGTGAGTGAAATGTATTTGTTAAAAGTGAAATGAATATTGGCTGGAGTGAAATGAATTTTGTATTGTTTCCTTAATGGCGTTCCATAGGGCGTCGTCCAGCACGTGGATTTCTCACTACAATGATTTTTTTCTCCCGTTGTTTCACTATACAGTGCTATACGTCCTGTCCTCCCTTCGTACTGATTCTTGTCCCTTCTCACTTTCTTTCCCGATTCGAATGTTGCTTCAATGTCTTTGTGTTAGCGTCCTTACGTCCCTTGCTTCATTTCTTCACTTCTTTGCCCCACCCTCCCCCCGCCCCCTTCGGTGGCTTGTCTATCAATGTCTAAGAACTTTGTGACTCTTTTTTATTATGTTAATCTTTGGTTTGATAGTACATAGAACCCACAATTGCATTTCTTCTCTGTGTTCTTTTCTTCCTAAGCATGTGCCTTTTATTATCCTGGTCCTCTACAGAAGCCGACTCCCTGAATAGTAGCATGCTTCCACCGCTGTTTGTTCCGCGGCTGCTGTCGCCTCCTGAGCCGTTTCTGTCACTGAGAGTATTGAAGAGTGAGAGGATATTGAATGGAATGACCAAGTTTTGTTCAGAATGTTGTAGATGACTTGTAAATTTTCGTCTGATCCAAATAAGGTACATACTTCGTTTACGTGAACTCTTATCGTCAGCATTGCTAATTGTTAATCAGCAACTTATGTGATATTATCTTTAAAGTTCAGCCAATTTTTCTTTTTCGCCTATGGAACTTTGCATTGCACATGTTACGCAAATAATAATGCGGTGCTGCATTTCGTCATTCAAAATCACTTACCCTTCACTGTTTACACTGGCTGTAATATCTGAAACTGAAGTTAGCAACCTACTTTTGTGCAGATCTGAAAGCATTAACATAGGAAGGCTAATTCCATTTATATTTTGCGCACGCAGCAGCGCACGTCGCGAAGATCTCGAAAAATGAATGTTTTCAGCAACGACATGCGAGTTGATGTCGATATCATGACTTTTGGGTAGCCTACGTCATTTCCGAAACTAGACATTGCTAGAGATGAATGCTTCTAAACCATCATGATACACAACTGATTGAAATTTTTTTATCGCCCCTTTTTCATATTGTTTATTGTTTTTGGGGAATGGAACACATTTCTTTAACTGAAGTGTATAATGTCTTTATGTTCTTCTGAAGTTAATGACATTACGTCAAAAAATTGTAGGCCTGTGTATCATACCAAACTTTTATTTTTTTTCATGCGACGGATATATCTAATGTAAAGTATAAAGCATGTATTTTCACCCCTTATTCTCCATGTTTTTTCACCTTTACTTTTTTTTTGGGGGGGGGGGGGTTCACTTCACTGATCACCATTACGGTATTGATATTATACATAATAATATCATACATAATAGAAATGATTAATTGTACTGGGTTGAGACTGCAAATCGAAATGGGATTATACCGTCAGAATCGATACGTACACTTGAAATACTAGTATGAAATTAAAACTATATTCTTCTTTGGCCGACTATCGCTTCAGCACGTGTTTGGTAGCGATTTGCAAAAATTAACTTTTGAAGTCGCCCATATTTCCAAGGTCATATGTTCCTACCCATTGCGACTTAAGTTTGAAACATTTTTGAAAATTGCCTCGAAAGGTATCCCTGACATAAAAATCTCAATGGTGCATAAAAAGCCACGGGCCAAATCTTGATACTGTCTTCGTGCAATCTGGCAGATAATTAATGTAAAAAATTAAGTTGTGAATAAAAATGGGCGGACCGCATTTATGATCGACAACAATGCAATATACATCAATTTATTGGACGGGATCTTCAAGACGTATAGTAGTGCCAAACATGATGTCGTCATCACAGCATGATACAGCACAAAGTCTTAACTGAGAAAAGTAATGGCTATCAGAAATAAAATGCACAAAACTGCCTCATATAGAGGTTGCTAGATGAACCCATAAATGGTTTCAATTAATGTATGCACTTTTTAACAGAGCATTTGATTCGATTTTTTTTTTCCAGCCAGGCAATACTAGTTCATCATTAATTAGGTATAATATCTATGAGATAAAAACACAATATGTATACCTCTGTGCCTCCTTGATAGTAATGGTTTCAGCATTTCGCTTAACGGCTTGCCATCGATGGTGATGTGCTTCACCTATAGCATTATAACCGATATGAAAAAGGCCAATATTCTATATCAATATATAATTCATATTGTATTATATGTATGGATATATGTGACCGGCGACAACGGTTTCAGGCAAAAGTCGGGAATTTTGAAAATTCATTTTTTCACTGAATCACATTGCCCATTTCCTAAGCTTTGCACTGATACAAAACACTTGTATTCTTCGGCACCATAAGTGGGCATGGAAAGAGAAATAAAATGCACTTTTTAAGTTGTTAGCCTTACAAAAATGCGAGAAAACAGGCTTTGAAGATTCACCTCTTTCTCAAAGACTATGTCCGAGCAGCGATGCGAGGGGAGAATCACCCATCCGTACGATGGTGCCAATCGATGTTAAGCTCCGCCTCTAGCAACCACATCGCCTTCTGATTGGCTCACTGAGAGAGTCAAATTTCCCGGGCACCTTCCTCGGAGCTCAGCGTATGGAGCCGAAAAACAATGCGTTTCGCTCAGGTTTGTTTACAATACGTCTTTCAAGATGGCGAATACGATAATTGCACGTACAGCTGTATGGTGTACATGTACATGTGTATTTGGTGCACGCATTACGCAATGGCATCCACACACCATGACCGTGTGCATGTAACAGGAGCGGTGGCGAATCCACACATTTATAAATCGCGTTTTCATTGTGGTTGATTTGTCTTTTATCATTGGCGACCCTTTTGAAGGCAGAAAATTGCTTGTGCTGGCAAGGGTCACGCTTCCTGTTTGTGTTGCTTTTGCAAGACACGCATATGTTGCTTTGTTCGGTGGTGCTAATTCAATTAAAACAAACAAACAAACAAACAAACTGGACTCGTTCGTTTGGTGCGATATTGACGTGTAGTATTTGAATATAATTGGTCACATGTGACCGCTCCTTTCCTCTCATCTACCTTCCGTTGAGTCAGTCTGCTGTCATAATTTCTACTACATGTACAAGTAGACAAGTTTGAGAATATCTAGTTTTCTTTTCACACGGTTATGTCATGCTACATGATTTTCGTTTCACTTCCGTTGTCGAACATTGCGGTAGAATAATTTGGATAGAAAGCCAAACGAAGAGCACGCACTACAGAGCGAGCGTATATAAACCACTGTAGCAAGAAAAATGGAGCATGTAATCGTGCACGCGTGGACAAAGCATTCCCCAAACGCTGCAACTGGTGTCTCCGAAAGCCGAATTATAAAAATGTATGCGACGCACCAGCCAATCGCATGCGAGACCCCGCGCCGTAGCAACGCTGGGGATATTGGCGCGGAGTTCGAAAGAAGTTCGAAACTGACGAGTGCGATCCAACATAGGGTGCTTAAAATTCCACTTGCGATAGGAAAAACTTAGTCTTATGCTATGAAATTCAGTGTAGATGTAGAAAACAATTAACAAAAATTCGATTTCTGCAAAAAACCTAAATCGACAAAAATAATGGTCAAAATCTTTGTACCCCGCCTAGGAGGGAATTTGCTCTTGCGACTTTTGCCTGAAACCGTTGTCGCGGGTCACATATATATAAATACCATATATATATATATATATATATATATATAGAGAGAGAGAGAGAGAGAGAGAGAGACATAGAGTGAGAGAGAGGGAGAGAGAGAGCTTGCTTCCAAAAGGAGCTAAATGTAAAGATATTTTTGATATTCTCTAAAGGATTTTTTTTTTCATGGCAGCATACTGAATATTTGAATCACATGTTCTTACCAATATGGAATGACACATCCACCTACAATGCAACTGATTGACAAATTGCCCTTTATCGACTTACATAATCACTAAATTGATCAGTGTTTTAGTAGTAGCTATGACAAAAAAAAAAAAAAAATCATGGATTCAAACCTACGACCTCCTGATCTCCCGACAGGCATTATCTCCACAAGACCACCGAGCTTTTGCCCCACAGCTAGTGTTGGTTCCGATCCTTATAGCAATTAATATAGTAATTAATGGATTAATTTTGATACATTTTCGTTTACAAAACTTTTATTGATTGTACGGTATGGTAAGGATTGAGATTACCCATGACTAAAATGCCAATGCTTGAGACGTTTCCTTTTTTTTTCAAACTTTGCAACATCTTCCATTGGAATTGCGGAAGTATGCGATTTTTATATATTGGATTGGCGGATTTCGCAAATCAATGAAACCGGGAAATGAAACCTTCCCCACTTTTGAACACGACAGTGTTGGACAGATGACAATAACTGATTCTTACTCTACGGCGTGAAGCCTGAGAAGCAATTGTCGTGAAGAATGTCCTTGGCAGCTTTAACTTATCGAGCTTTGCACGTGTAAGATGTGGCAGACGACATAGAAATTCAGCCAAGTTTGCTGATGCTGACCCTGAGATGAATTCCCCCTCTGACACGGTAGACAGATTATATATGTACAATTTGCTGATCTGTGACAGAAAGAAGAAAAAAAAAAATCAGTCATAAAGTTTTAAACTCTACCGACCCATTTTCCTTTGTTCCGTTTCTGACTCTCTCTCTCTCTCTCTCTCTCTCTCTCTCCCTCTCTCTCTCTCTTCGAAATTTTCTGAGCATTGGTAACCTATCATACACGTTACTATGTTACAAATTAGTTAAGTTGAAGCAGGCAACGAAATAAAATCCAGTAAGTTGCGTATTATATTTTGTTACGATCTTCGCGGTGAAACACATCGCAATAATAGTAATCAGTTACTAGCGTAAATGAGAATTCACCACTTGCAAGAAAACAAACAAACAAACAAAAAACAAAAAATCAAATCGTCTTGTATTGAGTTACATTATTGAGCAATGCTATGCGACATGGAATTCATGTAGCAAAAGTAACATTCTCTATGACTAATCGTCAATGACAGCAGCATGAAGCAATGTAAAGCCTGGAGAGAATAAGCCGTTTGACAGATGACAGGAAGGTGTGTCATTGTTACTGTATGACTCGACGTCCTCGTAGAGTAGTAGACACATGAGTAGCCTTCACGTTACGGTATCCTGTTTCCGTCTATAGATTCAAATAATGAGTTGTGACTTACGAATGCATTTACTGCTCCACCGCCTTGCTTTTTGGCGTCTTTGCCAGCGAGAAAGCGATCACAGATACCTATCACATTTTCGCACACAGAGTCCTCCAATGTAATTCTAGGTCTGAATGTCTTAAAGTATCTTTACTCTGTGCATTTTATCCTAAAAGTCGGATATATTGTGCCGCATGAACATTGTGTATAATAGTCGCACACGTAGCGTGCAGTGTATGGGATTCCAAGATTTTAATATACTGTACGAGGAAAAAAAAAATCATGATACCGAGCATCTTATCAGAACGAGTTTTCCCAGTCTATATTATGATTATCATTCAGACATAATACACTTCCTTAAACGTGAAATAGCTACAGCCAGTGACGTCGTGTGTTGTTTTAAAAACTCATTTCATTTTTTTGTTTCAATTTCAATTTATTTTCATATTTCTCGATGAAAAGATATACATCAAAATATAACAAAATTAAATGAAATACATGCTATCCAGCTAGGAGATATACATAGAATATTGCAAATAAATAAAACATAATTTATAGTGGTCGATCTATGAAAATTGTAATCTGTGAATGAATGCTAAAGAAATATGAAGGAACCTAATTAAAAGCGAGCGTGTTGAGCGTAGGTTCCAGTTAAAATCGAGCTAAAGATTGATATGAGGAGCAAGGGTACAACAATGACCGAAACATAGAGAAAAAGAAAATGAAATATACCATTACACAGTTTCTCTAATGCATGTTTGCTGCAAAAATCTAAGATCATTTGCTATAAACATCAAAGTTCCCGACATAATGCATTTACATCATAATTCTGGGCAGAACGCCATTACACACACACACACACAAACACACACACACACACAGTGGCGTATCTAGGGGAAACGGCGCCCGGGCCAAGCGCGAAAATTGCGCCCCTAATTTCTGAAAAAGTGTTCAACCCCAACCCCATCCCGGTAGGGACTTTAAACAAAGTCTACATGATATGCTTTTTTCAAGCACTTAAGACCAGGCGTCCACTAGGGCGCGGACAAGACGCGGACAAGCCCCGGAATGCAAATTTGGTATTCCGCACTCTTTCGGGAACCTGTCCGCACGTTCCTGAACGTGTCCGCTCACTGTCCTAAACATGTCCGGGCGTTTCCGCACCTTCGGGAGAGAGAAAAATTTCCGCGTCCAAATTTTGATCGAGACCAAAATTTGGACGCGGAAATGAACTTCTTGACACCTTCGGCGACTTGTCCTGACGATGTCCTGAGGATGTCCCGCTTGTCCGGAACCCTTCCGCTCCTTCCGCACACGCTCCGGAAAGAATCCCGCGGTGTGGGGAAGCTTCCCGAATGAAAGCGGAAGACACCAGGAATGTTTTAGGACAGCGCGGCGGCGATGCGGATCTATATATGCAAGTGTCCGGAACCCATGCGGAAATTTGTGATCCAGACACGAAAATGTCGACACTTTCCGCGAGCGTCATGCCAATAAAACGCAAAATGAGCAAGAAGGGAGGCGAGGCCCCCATGCAAATATCTCCATCACAGGCACACCTTTCGTCTAGTGATGAAGAACAGGTAAATCTAAGGAATTTCCGGTCCCAGATTATGAAGGCAAAGAAGAAGGTAGTAGAGACTGTGCCAAAAGCAACCAGAAAGAAGTTAAATCAGCCCCCTAACTTCCTAGTAAGTTTGTTTTGATTTGATCTTTTCAGAAATTATTTTTCATCTGAGTGACTTTCCTGGTTCCTATTACTTACTAAAGTACATTTTCCTTTATGTTGTTTTCGTATTTTATTTGCAAACAAACTATGTTGTCCCATGTGACAGCCCAGCTGAAAAATCACAAAAGTAGGTGGAAGTACACTCAGAAAAAAAAAGCATAGAATCTTTGGCTAAATGTTAATGTATTATATAAACATGAACAAGTTGTTATTCATACGTAAATGCTTTCTAATAATACAACATATTAGAACAAAAGACAAATATATCACACTAAAAAGCATGAATTCAATTGCAAAGATATACCAGTGGTCTCATTACAATGTAATATCTTTGAAGCCCAAAATAACAATGAAAGCTAAAGATGATGGAGGAAAATGAAGAATTTTCTGTCACTTCAAAATTCAAGTGAAATGAGATAAAAACCAATAAATCATGAACTCGAAAAAGTGTTAAATTTCTGTCTTTGTTTTTGTTTTCTTTTTTTGCTGAGTGTTAAAAGTACACATTAAGCATCACAAATCATTTCAGAAATATTCTTTACTTGAATGATTTTCGTAGTTGTTATTACCTAATAATTTTTTCTTCTCCTTTTGTTTTAGTTGCAAATAAACTCGATTGTCCAATTTGACAGCCCAGCTCAACCCCCCCCCCAAAAAAAAAAGTAAATTAAAGTAGGTTAAAAATATTTCCCCATTTTTACACTTCATTAACAATAGGCTAGTAAGCTCTAAGCATGAAAAAAAAAAAAAAAACTCGGACTTGAAAATGTTCAAAAGTGATCAAAATAAGAGAGGGTTAGAGATGCACACGGGTAAAAATCAGAGAAAGAAAAACAAATTTAATGATTAGGATCATTTTGGCATGCTCTACAGAAGTATCAGACAAAACATGTTTATACTTCACGATGGATAAAGCACAGGTCTAAAAAAAGGGAACAAAGAATATATATATATATATATATATATATATATATATATATATATATAAGTAACAAAACTGCAACAAAGTTCATGCTGTATTCACCAACGGTTTATTTCTTGTGAAGAAATAAACCGTTGGTGAATACAGCATGAACTTTGTTGCAGTTTTGTTAACAATCTTTTTATCTTGCCCAAACGTGGACTACCTTATCAACATGATTATATATATATATATATATATATATATATACATTTACATTTTTATGTATATCATATATATATATATATATATATATATATATATGTGACCGTGCACCTCAAAACGAACATAAAGTCGCACACACTGATTTTGCGTGAGGACTGAAAATAAGTGAAATGGGTCAACCTAGCCGAACCTGACTTTTTCATATTTTCTGAAAGAGCGGGTCCTCTTTTACATTATGCTAAAATTTGGTATCATAAAACGGGCAGGAAAGTGTGTTTTTGTAGCAGTTTATCTCGAATATTTTTGGTAGAATAGTGTGATTAGGTGTGTCTTTAGAATCCCATTTTCATTTCTGAAAAACCTTGTCCCCACTCTTCACTTTCAACTCTAATAACTTTCGAACGGATAGTGCTACTGCTTTGAAAGTTGGCAATGATTATGGACAGAATGTGTTAATGAGGTATGCTTAATTTCAGTTTAATCTGATAATCCCTTCATTGTTGTTACTCTGGTGGTTTACTTCCTGTTTTTGTCCCATTCATCGCACAGCCAGCACGGCTTGGTAAAGATTAAGCGCTTGAATAGACACTGTACTTCAGAGCCTCTTTTCTCAGTTCACACTTTTCCTGAGTTTGTGCTTTCTTTCCAATATTTAGATTGGTTAGGAGAGTCCATTTGATTTGAGTTATACATCATTTTAAAGCTTAAAGTCTGCTCTTTCAGAATATAGTCTTAAATAAAAATTCATGTCTGACGACTTTTTGTTTGTTTTGAGGTGCACTGTCACATATATGCAGACAATCATATTCTTCGACTTTTGGTGGTCACATTCTATTATCAAATAATATCGACCAATCATATTAATATAATACAACAAGGAGCATCAATGACGGCTAGCAGTCAAATGAGGAAAAGTCAAAGTCAGCGCCAAATTTATACCTTTCCATTTTCCTGGTATTGTCCGCAGTTTGTCCGCATACCTAACTTGTGTTGTCCGGAAGGCATCCTGATTGTCCGCGTTAATTCCTTTTGTAATCCTAGATGTTTCCGCGCTGCCCGGCTACGATTAGCATCTTCCGAGGTATTTCGCGCTCTTCCGGAGTGATTCCTAGGTTTGTCCGCAGTCAGTCCGCGGACAGTCCTAGGAATGTCCCAGGACAAGCCGATTCACAAAGTTATTCCGCTTCTGTCGCGGACAGGATGCCGAAATAACAAAATTTGTTTCCGCAACCCTTCCGGGGCTTGTCCGCCCTAAAAGGGGTCTTTTGAGGGTGATTTAAATGTAGCGAATTTTGATAAATTTTGGCGAGCTCGCGCAGCGAGCGAGCCGAATTTTTTTTTTTTATTTCAGCTTACAAAACATGGAATTCTTGCCATTTTTTTTTGCTTATCAAATCATACAATTCTAATCAAGATATAGTGATGGCCTTATAGATAACGATTTATACCAACAAACTGAGGACTTTAAAAAATACTCTAAATTAGTGCGCGCGAGTGAGCAGAAATTTGTATATTTCCGCGTCATCATCACGTTTTGTTCTTATCTCTCTTTTATATATATATATATATATTGGCGAGCGAGCGCAGCGAGCGAGCCGAATTTTTTTTTATTTCAGCTCACAGATATAGTGACGACCTTATAGATAACGATTGATACCAACAAACTGAAGCCGAAATTTGTATATTTCCGCGTCATCATTACGTTTTGTTCTTACCTTTTTTGATTTGTTTTTTTTTTGCGCCCCCCCCCCCCCCTATGTTCGAAACCGTTGGCGTCCTCTTTTGATCCAATCGGCAATCGCCTTCAGAACGAAAGAAATTGCAGCCGCTGCTCAGTGAAACATTTTGCCTGCTAAATATGAAATGACATGTGTGAACACAGAAGACATTGTCATTTAGTCCGCGTCATCGTCACGTTTTGTTCTTATCTTCTTCTTCCTTTTTTTGATAAATTTTGGCGAGTGAGCGCAGCGAGCGAGCCGAAAATGTTGGAACATGGAAAACATGGAACTCTTGTCATTTTTTGCTTATATTATTAAATCTTACAATTCTAATCAAGATATAGTGACGGCCTTATAGATAACGATTCATACCACCAAACTGAGGATTTGAAAAAAATACTCTAAATTAGTACGAGCGAGTGAGCCGAAATTTGTATATTTCCGCGTCATCATTGCGTTTTGTTCTTATCTTGTTTGATTTGGGGTTTTTTGCGCCCCCCCCCCCCCCCCCGTATGTTCGAAACCGTTGGCGCCTTTTGATCCAATTGGCGATCGCTTCAGAGCGAAAGAAATTGCAGCCGCTGCTCAGTGCAAAACATTTTGCCTACTAAATATTAAATGACATGTGTGAACACAATAGACATTGTCATTTTGTCCGCGTCATCAAGTTTTGTTCTTACCTTCTTTTTTGTATATATTTGGCGAGCGAGCGCAGCGAGCGCCCCGAAAATTTTTGTATTTCAGCTTACGGAACATGGAATTCTTGTGTGAACACAATAAACATTGTCATTTTGTCCGCGTCATCATCATGTTTTGTTTTTATCTTGCTTGATTTGGTTTTCTGCCCCCCCCCATTCTCCTTCCCCCCCCCCCCATTCTCCCTCCCCCCCCCCCTTTCCGGGCGAGTTTTTTCTTCTTTTTCTTCTTCTTTTTTCTTTTCTTCTTCTTCTTCGTTTTTTTTTTCTTTTTTTTCTTCTTTTCTTCGCTTTTTTTTTTTCGTTTTTTGCGCCCCCAAGGAGTGGCGCCCAGGGCACGTGGCCCCCTTGCCCCCCCCCCCCTAGATACGCCACTGCACACACAGTCTTTGTTTGATAATCCGACACATTTACCTTTGTCTGTGTGTCCGTATTTCAGTAACGATATCCTTTTTCTGCCCCTTCCCTATAACCAGAAAAAAAATAATGTGTACAATTCCTAGGAATAGTAAAGAGCCATGCACCCACTGACCTCTCTTTCAATCTCTCTCTCTCTCTCTCTCTCTCCCCATTTTCTCCCCTCCCCCTTTTCTCCATACTTGTGCAATGCTTGTTTAATGGCAAAATTTGCATATTATTCAAACTTATCGGAGAGAAACATTGTATCGTCTGTAAAGGGAAGACTGTGATAAGCCCAACCGGATAACGGAAGAAACGCATTTTACTGCATGAAAAGTGTTCATACCTATTCATTCGTTCATATATTCAATGTTATAATGCTGAGGAGGACTGGGGTTACGCATAAAGTTATGTCAATGCCAAGTAAAATAGGATTGATTTGCTATTAAAAGGAGTCACTACACCACCCTGCAATACAGGCTCTTTTTCATTCCTAGAAAAAAAAAAAAGTCCTCTCCCGGCACTACATGACTCATTTCAGTAATAGTCAAATATTACATACCTCACATGATGATGCTAAGGTGACGGCTGTTGAGAGAAAACTATCGGGCAAGTACGGACATTCCAGTCTGAATTTGGAAAGACGTGGCATAGCACACATCCATTGGGCAAAGTCTTCTCTCACTGAGGAGTGCTTTAGGATATCATCATCCCGGCTGCTAATCCATAAAGTCAGGTCTTTAATCTGAAGAAAATAACGGAATCGAAATGTGAAACTAAAAGAGACATATTAATGAAACTGAAACTGAAAATGGGAAGATGGAATAACTGAACAAGAAGAAAAGAGATCATTGTATAGAGGTGGATTGAAAACTAATATAATGATGTACAGTAGTGGACATTTTAAAGCTGTAGAAGTAAGACCAAGCCATATAATTTTTTACTTAATCAACATACTAATGCTGCGATAACACTATCGACGTTATTGGAAACAGTATAATGTACTCTCCTTTTACACATAAGAGTGTAAGGACCCAACCAGATGAGTCAGTGGATGAAAGATGGCTCCGTCATACCCTGTAGTTCGTGATCCTTATACTTAATGGCAGTTAATATCACTTGCTTTTCTACCGTTCTTGGTCAGGTTCGGACCAATACATGTATTGTCAGTCATAACGATCCGCATGCACACCGAATGAATCAAAGTAAAAATGGTATCATAAAACACAATGAATAATGGGTGAAATTTTTAAAAGAATAAGATGACCTTAGCTGTGGACTGAAAGAGGCGGGAAAAAATGGACGAAATAGTCGCAAAGTCTCTTTGAACACTAACAAAACATGTAAGACTAAAGTCGTTCGATATATATGAAGGCATTCTCCAAAATAGAGAGTAATATGTTGTAAGTGGGAAATTTAACATTGTAATGTAATTATAGAATGCAAGCAGTGCACAACGTAGTGTCTGATTTATTGCATATCGTTATTCGAAGTATCATATATGGAATTAACCAGGCTCCCCGACAGAACTGAAAAAGAAAATGTATTGCATTAACCGGAGGGCCAAACCCCAAAAAGTTGCTTACTTAACGAGTGAGTTGCACTCTCTCTACAAACTAAGTAGACCATGCTTATTTTCAAGTTTTTATTGTAACAAACAACATTCCACTGGTCTACCTCAAAAAATTTGTTGCGAAAGCCTCCAAATCCAAGATGGCGTCCAAGATGACCGCCATATTTACTGAATTTGTTATTTGAAAAATAGAATTTGATTGAAAGATCAGATTTCAACAAATGTGATGTCATATGAAAGAGAATAAAATTTCCTACAAGTTGATACCATTTTTGTGGGTTATTGTGATAAGTGGATTGAGATTTTAAGGAAAAAACACTCATTTTTTGATATTTTTCTGAAAAAAGGAAAATCATGAAAATGCTTGATTCAGCATAAATCAGAGAAAGACTGAAGGATTATCTTGAAACGTTTCAAGAATTTTGTTTGACATATAATTAATATTTGGAGAAAATAAGGGGTCAGTACCGTTTTTGGTTCAGGAGTTATAATGTCTTAAACTTAAAAACTCACTATGTAAAAATGGCCACTTTAGTTGTGACAATACCTTGTTGGTCGTTAAAAGAACCTGCGCGCGCCAAGACTACTAAACGCACCACTGACACTGGCGCTTGTAGCAGTGCCAGTGGTGCGTGTAGTAGTCTTGGCAAACGCAGACATTTTCTTTGACAAACAAGGGTTTGTACCTGCAAACTAACTTTTCATACCAAGTGGTAGCTCAGGTGACGCTGATTGCTATCATTTCAAAGTAGATTGTTCTGAAGCAGATAAGATGAAGAAAAAATATCTTTCAAATAGAGGTAGAAGCTTGAAACAACCTTGCTATAGAAAGTTTAAAACAAAATCTGGATCAATCACTCAAAATATTCAAGATTGCAGGCCATCAAAGCTGACATAGTGTATTGCGCCCAAGTAAATGTATCATTTCGATTTTGATACAATTTTGTCTGTTTTGCTGTCTATTTATATGGTTTTTATATATTCTGAACATTTTAATGATACTTCAAACCATCTTAGGTTTTTATGGAGACATTTTTTTCAGAATGCACCATGAATATTTCTCTAAAAAGTAAAAAAAAAAATGAAATAAAATGTTTATGAAAACCATGCAGAAATTAACATCTTTCCCATATAATCAATATTTGGAGAAAATTAGAGGTTAGTATTGTATTTGGTTCAGGAGTTATAATGTCTCAAACTTGAAATCCCATTTTACATAATATGCATTTACACGCATCTGTTCCCAAAGACGTCAAAGAGGGTCAAATCCAAGATCGTGCTTACTTTTCGAGTTCCACTCTCTCTATAAACAAGACCATACATAATATTAAGCATATTAAGCAATGTTCCATAAGTACTCCTCAATAGATTTGTTGCAAAAACCTCCAAAGTACAGATGCGGTCCAATAGGGCCGCCATTTTGATTGAAGTTAACATTTCAAACATAAAATTTGATAGAGACATTGGATTGCAACACATTTGATGTCTTATGAAGGAGAGTAAAACTTCCTAAAAGTTGATATCACTTTAGCTATGTATTGTGATAAATTGGGGGGGGGGGGGATCCATTGTTTTGAAAAAAGGAAGAAATGTAAAAATGCATGATGTAGTATTTATCAAAGAAGAACTGAAGAATTATTTTGAAACCTGCGATTGAGATTGAGATTTACTGAGATTGAGACATAATTCATGTTTCTGGAATTACAGGCAATATCATACACTATTGACAAGTTAACGTCTAAAACTTGAAAAAAAAATTACATTTATGCATTATAAATTTTGCATACAATGTGTTTACATGGTCACATGTAATACTGTAACGGTCTAGTGACTTGCAAGTACCTGCAAACTAACTTTTCATGCCAAGTGGTAGGTGACGCTGATCGCTATTACTGTAGCATTTTATCATAGTAGATTGTTCTGAGGCAGATACAATTGAACAGAAAGTATTTTCCAAAAAGAGATAGGAGCTTGGAATTTGGCACAAATTTTGCCAATGTGTAATATTTAGCGATAAAAATAGTATCCACACAAAATTCAAGATGGCGGTAATTAATCGAGGTTGTCGTTCAAGGCATTATCTACCATTTGTGCACGTAAAACAAAAACCCAGCTTTACTTAATTCCTTAAACTAGTTCTAAACTGTGAGTTAGGGATAAGAACAACTAATGTACAAACTGAAATCAGTATAATTAATGCTAAATATTGTTAGATATACTAAATAGATCTGATAAGAATGTTTTTTATATACTAAATTGTCAACAGTTATGGCTATGGTTTCTTGAAAAGCAATGGTGATATCTCCGTATGTTTTAGGCTTTCTTATGATTTTTTTTTTACGTGGTAGAATGTTTTGTAATACAACTAACCTGCACATATAAATCGAATGTGATATCTCTCCCAATGGTAGAATACCTTTAGTGTGTTGCGTCAAAGTTAAATCTCAACTTATAACTTATAATTTGATATATATTTTTTAATCTTCTTATATTGCTGTCTATTACATGTTCCTATACATCCGAACGATATTGTGCTAGTGTAAACCATATTGAGGGTCTTTTTTTTTGGGGGGGGGGGGGTGGAGCTCATTCCAGTGTTAGGGTAAGGCCCAATCTTTGATAAAAAAGATATGCTTCTGTATCAAAGATATGCTTTTTTATTTGTATGTTACTCTGCCTGAATGAAACGCCTGAATAATGATGGTATATGTGTAATAATGTCTGATCCGTAGATGTCCTTGAAAGCCCTTCTGATCCGACCCCCCCCCCCCAAAAAAAAAAAAAAAAAAAATCCGACATGGCGGCAATTTCTCAACTTTGTTGTGCGAAATGTGCTGTACGAAATTACTTTTCAGTATATTGTTCGAATAAAATTGTCCAAATTGATTATTCGTGCTGTATATTCACATTTACAAATAAGCATGCTGAAACTGTATTTTCTGTTATCAGATTTTTCTTACATTGTTTTTAGGCTGATTTCATGTGGGTTATAGTGTCACAATCCATTGATCTGAGCTTATGCCATTGGTAGATGCTCTCCCATATTAGATATCAGGATCGCTCGAGAGTGAAAATGTTCATTTTCATTCATTTTAGAGTGACCTCGGGGATCACTCGAAGAGTGACAAGTGATCCCTAAGGCAGGGCTCGACACTAACAGTGGTCCGGTGGCCCGGGGCCACCGAAAACGCACGTCGGGCCACCAAAATGTCAGAAATGAAGAAAATAGGTGGCCTGATCGGGCCACCAAAAAAGATCGGGTATTTGCCTTTGGGCCACCAAAAATAAAAGTTAGTGTGGAGCCCTGCCTATCAAGGTCACTCTAAAATGAGTGAAAATGAACATTTTCTCTCAAAAGTCACTCCAATTCCACTCTAAATTCACCATTTTCTTGTTATTCACTCCTCACATCAAAAGCAAAAACTTCCACTCGATTTGTTTTTTTTTTCTTTTTCGGAGAGTAGAATATCGCTGGTTTTAAAAATGTGTCCATAAGAACCTAAGACGGTTTAAGATAGCACAACAGACAAAATTGTATAAAAAACGAAATAATACATTTACTTTGGCGCAATACACTATGTCAGCTTTGATGGCCTGCAATCTTGAATTTTTTGAGTGATTGATCCAGATTTTGTTTTAAACTTTCTATAGCAAGGTTGTTTCAAGCTTCTACCTCTATTTGAAAGATATTTTTTCTTCATCTCATCTGCTTCAGAACAATCTACTTTAAAATAATAGCATATCAGCGTCACCTGAGCTACCACTTGGTATGAAAAGTTAGTTTGCAGGCACAAACCCTTGTTTGTCAAAGAAAATGTCTGCGTTTGCCAAGACTACTACACGCACCACTGGCACTGCTACAAGCGCCAGTGTCAGTGGTGCGTGTAGTAGTCTTGGCGCGCGCAGGTTCTTTTAACGACCAACAAGGTATTGTCACAACTAAAGTGGCCATTTTTACATAGTGAGTTTTCAAGTTTGAGACATTATAACTCCTGAACCAAAAACGGTACTGACCCCTTATTTTCTCCAAATATTAATTATATGTCAAACAAAATTCTTGAAACGTTTCAAGATAATCCTTCAGTCTTTCTCTGATTTATGCTGAATCAAGCATTTTCATGATTTTCCTTTTTTCAGAAAAATATCAAAAAATGAGTGTTTTTTCCTTAAAATCTCAATCCACTTATCACAATAACCCACAAAAATGGTATCAACTGGTAGGAAATTTTATTCTCTTTCATATGACATCACATTTGTTGAAATCTGATCTTTCAATCAAATTCTATTTTTCAATTAACAAATTCAGTAAATATGGCGGCCATCTTGGACGCCATCTTGGATTTGGAGGCTTTCGCAACAAATTTTTTGAGGTAGACCAGTGGAATGTTGTTTGTTACAATAAAAACTTGAAAATAAGCATGGTCTACTTTAGTTTGTAGAGAGAGTGCAACTCGACCTCTGTTTTTAGCTTTTGGCCCCCCGGTTACATAGAATAGAATGAGAACATGAAAATGGATTTTTTTTTTTTCCAAGAAAAAAAGAAACTTTTCAAGCAAATAGCAAGTGCAACAAAAGAAGAGAACAATGAAGCCACACGTTTAATTTAATTCCTTTTTCTATGATGAGCGTAAAAAAAAAATAAGAACATCTTTTGAAAACTGACGTTTATCTGGAGATTTGACACACTAAATCCATGAATATGACGTAGGAAACTCTTAGCATTAGTATAGGACACAGAAACAAGCACATGGGGCTACACACAAAGTTGGAACAGAAAAAAAACCGCTTTTATCTTTACAGGGATTATTATTCCTTTTTTTTGGGGGGGGGGGGCGGTGGCAACATTCATAACTAGTTTCACCACCCTAAATTACCACCACTAGCAATTTTTTTCAAGTAGTGGAAAGAAGTTCCACACGAAACGAGAAATAAAGGCGCATTTTCCTTGTCCATCCCATGGTCTATGCACCAAGATTCTTTGTCTCCACATGAAGTAACTCCCACATAATAGCACCCTCATGCAGTACATTGATCACTTCTGTCTGTCTGTGACTGCAGTCAAACTCGTACAGTGCGCTGCTCCCTGGCAAGCTTCGATCTGGGTGCCTGATACATAAATCTAATAACCTATCATTGTTATTCAAGCAGCTCAAAGGATCATCATGCCAGGTCAACGTCTATTTAAAAAAAAAGTATATTATGTCGATATTTCTGCTTCACGTATCTTGCTAAGTCGACTTTCCAAAGCGCATGCCGTCATAGTAACCTACAAATCATATTCCAAGTCTGCTTCCTGAAAAAAAAAGAGTTATAACTGTCATGGTGACATGAATTACCTTGCTATTAAACCCCATTTCCAAATGCATGCACAGGTGATTATCTACAGGGGGACTTACACTGTTTTAACAAGTACCCTTCACAAAATGTGAATATCGTCCTAGCAACATGAATCATGCATGAGGGCGCTGCTCAGCGGGCGACCACCACCAGCTTTTTCGTCTCTTCACGTTTGTGTTATTTTTGTTGAAATTTCTTCAAGTGACAGTAGATTTTGTTTGACTATGTTCATAATGACCAGGAAAACCACTATAACTATCATGTTGTTGTTGCTTGTGACGGTTTGGAGTACATTTTCTGCAACTTTCGCTCTGGAAAGTGAAGGGAACCCAAGTAGCCTTGTCTACACCCCTGTCGACCTCCACGCCCTACGCCACTGCAGACCCAGTCGGTTAAACCAGAAGGGTACTGATAACGTCCCTAGCGACGTAAAGCCGCGGAAAGGAGGTAAGAGGGGAGGTGTCAAAGTTCGTGCCAGAAGAAGAGGTACTAAACCACCTCTACCGACCGTCAGTTTGGGAAATTTGAGATCACTGCCAAATAAGATTGATGAATTGCATACACTGACCCGCTACATGAATGAGTACAGAGATGCTTGTTTGATGGGACTCACCGAAACTTGGTTAAATCAAAACATTTCAAATGATGTGATAGAAATCCTTAATTTTAATATTGTTAGAGGAGATCGCACATTAAATCCAGGCAAATCAAGAGGAGGTGGAGTGTGTCTTTACATCAATAATAAATGGTCTAATAACTGGTCGGTGAATGATGTAACGTGTCTGCCGGATGTCAAGTGGAATACATAACCGTTGGTTTGCGGCCATTTTACCTTCCTCGTGAGCTTCCGCAAATATTTGTCATTATAGTGTGCTACATTCATCCGATGGCCGACGTAACAACGGCGAGTCGTCACCTTGCCAACCATGTACACGCTATTAAGAACTCCTCACCAGATGCTCCGATCTTCATAATGGGGGACTTCAATCAATGCCGGCTGAATGAGGAATTACTTTAATAACTATGAACAATACATTGATGTATCAACAAGGGGTCATTCAACCTTGGACTTGTGCTACGAGAACATTCACAATGCTTACGTCAATATAACCTGTTATCAGCTTGGTAAATCAGATCACAAGAATGTTCACCTCATCCCGAAATATAGGCAGAAGCTAAAACGAAGCAAGCCTGTCATTAAAGAACGCTCCGCTTGGACGAATGACAACACAGAGAAGTTGCGCGCGTGTCTCGATTGTACAGATTGGAATCTATTTCTGGATAATGGACTGTCACAAGATGAGCAAGTAGATGTTAGATCAGAGTACATAAACGTTTGTGTTGAATCAAATATCCCGCATTAAGAAAAAAAAATGAATAAAACAACTAGGCACTGTGATCAACCGTTAGTCGGTTTCGGAATGATCCCACAGATGGCGCTGAAAGAATTTCTGACGACGGGGAATTCCAGTTCCTTACAGTTCTTGGAAAGAACGAATGACGATGCGATTCAGTTCTCGAGTATGGTACCTGATACGAATGTGGTTGCGAGGCTCTCGTCAACTGAGTAACCTGTTTGGTACTATATTCCTGTGCTGAAAGAGGAGTAAGATTATTGTGTATTTTGTACATCATAATTAGCCTGTAATTTTTTCTGCGCTGTTCCAGAGTGTTCCAATCACGTTCTTGCAGCATTTTGGTCACACTTGAGGTGTTATGGTAGCGATTAAAAGTGAATCTCACAGCTCGTCTCTGGACCATTTCCACTTTGTGGATTAGGTTCTTGAAAGATGGGTTCCAAACTGTTGAAGCAGTTGAAGCATACTCAACAATTGGTCGAACCAACGTTTGGTAAGCTGTGGCTTTAACATCAGAAGTTTTTATGCGAAGATTGCGTCTTAGAAATGCAAGGACGTTATGGGCTTTATCAAAAAGTTTATTGACAGTATTGTTCATGTGATGGGTCCACTTCAGATCAGAAGTGATGGTTACACCCAAGTTTTCACGGATTCAACGGATTCAAGAGGGGCGTTATTCAGATGATACACGTGTTGCACCTTTCTTCTTTTCTTGGAGATTGTCAAAACCTTACACTTATCTGTGTTCAAAACCATCCTCCATTTTTTTTTCGCCCAGTCACCAATTTTGTGTAGGTCCTCTGGAAGATTTATCGTGTGATGTTGATTGTCAATTGTCATGTAGGAAATTGCATCATCGCCAAATAGGCGAACGTTTGACGCTATACCATCAGGCAAGTCATTAATGTAAAGCAGAAAGAGGCAAGGCCCAACAACCCACCCTTGAGGCACTCCAGATCCTAACGCTATTGGATAGGATTTAATACCATCCAAAACGATCCTCTGACTTCTTCCATTGAGAAAGCTTTGCATCCATTTCAGATTTTTCCCCTGATACCGTAATAAACCAGTTGTATACGTAAAAGCCGCTCATGTCCAACTTCGTCAAAAGCTTTTGAAAAACCCATGATTATAACATCCGTTTGACGCCCTTCATCCAAGTTCCTGTGTAGCTCGCTTGTGAAACCCAGTAATTGCTATTTACATGACATGTTCTTCAGGAAGCAATATTGCAGGGGAAAGATAATGTTATTATCATCCCCATACTTCATAACTTTGCTGGCTAAAACGTGTTCCATTAGTTTGCAGCAAATACATGTCAGCGGAATGGGGCGGTAGTTTACAGGAGTAGATCGACTCCCTTTCTTGTAGACTGGTACAACGTTTTGCTTCACGCCAATCATTTGCTATTTCCCTTAATTCATATGACAACTGGAATATATTGCAAAAAAAAAATGAGCCAGAATTTTTGCCAGCTGCTTCAAGACTCGTGGATTTATACCATCCGGTCCAGGGACTTGTATATCTGTAAACCACGAAGTAACTTTTGTGCACCCTTTGATGTAAACACAATATCCTCCATTTCGTTAAAGTCTGAAGTTTCCGGTAGTAAGTCATTCGGGATGGGTGTATCCTTGGTGAAAACACTTTTGAACAGTTGATAAGCGCACTTTCCTGTCTTTTCAGTTAACCTCCTCCCTTGGCGGAGATAATAAAGTCAAAAGTTTAGAAGAATATGTTATATCATTAACATATCAAAGGAACAGAAGAGGCCCTAATAAAGATCTTTGAGGAACACCACATATTTTTTTATTTTTCATTTTTAAGGCGACTCATCATTTAAATAAACATATTGCTGCTTGCCTGACAGGTAACTTCTGAATCACTCCAAGGCATGCCTACGTATATGTGACCCTGCACCTCAAAACAAACAAAAAGTCGCCAGACATGAAATTTTAGGTAAGACCATATTCTGAAAGAGCAGACTTTAAGCTTTAAAATGATGTATAACTCAAATCAAATGGACTTTCCTAACCTATCTAAATATTGGAAAGAAAGCAAAAACTCGGGAAAAGTGTGAGCTGAGAAAAGAGGCTCTGAAGTACAGTGTCTATTCAAGCGCTTAATCTTTACCAAACCGTGCTGGCTGTGCGATGAATGGGACAAAAAACATGAAGTAAACCACCAGAGTAACAACAATGAAGAGATTATCAGATTAAACTGAAATTAAGCATGCCTCATTAACACATTCTGTCCATAATTAATGCCAACTTTCAAAGCAATAGCACTATCCTTTCAAAAGTTAGTAGAGTTGAAAGTGAAGAGTGTGGACAAGGTTTTTCATAAATGAAAAAGGGATTCTAAAGACACACCTAATCACACTATTCTACCAAAAATGTTCGAGATAAACTGCTAAAAAAACACACTTTCCTGCCCGTTTTATGATACCAAATTTTAGCATAATGTAAAAGAAGACCCACTCTTTCAGAAAATATGAAAAAGTCAAGTTCGGCTAGGTTGACCCATTTCACTTATTTTCAGTCCTCACGCAAAATCAGTGTGTGCGACATTATGTTCGTTTTGAGGTGCACGGTCACATATCGAATTGATTCAGTTTGTAGAAAAGAATTTTGTGGTCAATCGTCTCAATGGCCTTTTGGAGAAGTCGAGAAGCACACCCACAGAATGTTCGTCATTATCCTTTCCAGAAGCGTTATTTTTGAATGAAATATAACATTCTGCATGTGAAATTTAGTGTTTTTCAAGGAAACTAAATTGCGTTTTATGAATTTTTTTTTTCATAAAATCTACCGTTCTTTTACAAGTATTCTTTTATAAGTATTTTGGAAAATGTGAAGATATGGGTCTATGATTTGAGAAAATCAAAGAACTCCCTTTTAAAAGATTAGTATTCCCTTTGCTATTTTCATTTTTTTTTTGAGGGTACGACACCACTAACATTGACAAATGAAGATATACCAAAGGATGAATTATTTGCAAAGCAACACCTTTTAATATATTATCGTTCGAAATATTACCAAAACCAAAACTATTTTAATTTTTTAGCTGTTTTATTATAAATATTCAACAATTTCTGTTAATTTGTGTGGGTACAAAAATAGCGATTCAGGAATGGAAATATGCAGAAAAGTATGAAATGATTTTGGAAGGGGCGCAACTTCTTTCGCCTAATCAGGACCTTAAGCTGAGGATACAATCAGTAGTCAAAATGTATTCCTCTGTAGCCAGGCTGGGTCTCCGCGTAGATCCTTCCAGGAGACTTTCGTCATTTTCATGCTCAAAATGACGCATTTATTTTTTTTTTTCCATAATAACTATTTTACCAATGAATTATAATTGGACAAAAGATATCTGAAGTGATCATTTCAAAATGAGAGATCATGCTGAAGCGCGTCAGGTAATACAAGTTGACTTTGATTTCACTAGAACTTGCAGATTAAAATTTAGATTATTATGATCTCTGTGATGATTGAAAAAAAAATACTGGTTAAGGATCTTCTCTCTTTATAAGCACTGATGTTGGTCAGCAAAAAAAAAAAAAAACACATTTTAAAATACATTCGATAGTACATGGTCATTACATACAATTTCAGATGTAGTTGGGATTCTTTGTTTGAGAAGATTTTTTTTTTCTGCAAAGAAACAGTGTGCGTGTTAGCCTGTCGCATCGGCGCGCATGAACCGGTATTTTACCTCCCGCATGAACGCTTATTTCTCGAGTTTATACAGAAGTCAAAATACCGGCACATGCGAGCCGATGCGAGCCGATGCGAGCGGACCTCAGCTGAACCGGACCTCTCGAATTTTGGGGTCAAGCATAGATCACGTTCGCAGTGCAGTTTATTGCATGATGGGAAAAAATGAAAAAAATCAAGATGGCACCGGCAAAGTCATCAGGACCACCAAGCTTGAAGGTCATTCTTGTAACGTTCCTCTTGACAACCACCCGGCCAAATGATCAATTGAAATCCAGTTTTTCAGTAAGAAGGAGAAGACGTGGTTCGATCATGACAGATATTAAAATACACGCTTTCCGGTTACCTCTCGAAATTCGGTCGTCTCTATAAACACACAGCAAAATACGCGAGGATCCTCTCGCATCGGCCACCTCAAAAGGTGGCGGACGGAATCTCTCGCATGAGCCTGCATTTGGCGGCGTATGCCGGCATACGCCGTGTTTATACAGAGCAAAATTCGAGAGGTCCTCGTGTATAAACACGCTCATTGTGTGCACCTGAGATTGTTTTCTTTACATTTCTTATCATCATCCAGTTGATATTTTGCCTCTATGAAATATCTTAGTAACATTTCATCTGCAGCATGTACATAAAAAAAAAAACATACGTATTGTAGATCATGGTAATGCATATAGGTTCTTACCTGACAGTTTGAAGCCTCTGCCCGGAGGATCTTGTAGAATTCCACGTGAAATTGTGAGAAACATAGTCGTAATTTACGAAGTACATCGCTGGAACACATGCCCTCCGCCAAGTCACATGACATAGTTTTTCCGCACTTCACCCGGTCCATATGTAGCGATTGCTAATAGAACGAACATGAATTGACAGTAGAGGAAATTAATTATTCACAGAAGAATAAGGTTGATAATAGGCCTACTCGCAGTTGATTGAGGTTTGAAGCTTAGAGCGAAGAGGATCATTTCATACACGTTCTATTCATATCGTCATTGCAGTAATCAACTCGGGAAGGAAAGAATGCATTTTAAATTTGATACATTATGAGAAAGGAAGAGGGGCAATGAATGATTGCATCAATACTCGTGTTATGTACCCTAGGTAGATGTATGCCAAAAAACACATAGGTATGTTCTATACAGGATACTTAGTTTGAGATCTCCCTCAGATACACGGCGTCTTTAGTATAACCAGACTTGGATGATAAATACAAAAGGGCAGTTTAACAACTGCAACTGCCGCAAATGGGTTTGATTTTAGGAGACAATGAAACTGCAACTGGAGTCCAATTATTTTGCCATTAAAAAAAACATATTCTTGTGAAGATGTTGACCATCGCGGTGAATACTATGACGATAGGGAAGCAATTATTCACTTGTCTCGCGAAGAAGATCGTAGAAAGGTGTACGACGTTTCGCTCGCTACTCTGAGCTTCGTCAGGTACAATAAGACACGTTGTTGTTGTTGTTGTTTTGAATATCTGGATCTTAATTGCACAATCGGTTAATAACATATAAGTTTAGTGCTATACAACAAAATGTAATATTGTTGTATGAGCGGCCGAAGACGAGACTTGGATACACAAATACGGGCTCCTTTTATGGCTATGGGACATATCCAAGTAAAATTTTGAAACGGTATTGAAACACGTTGTAATAGGTAAAGTGTGGGACTGAGTGAGATAGAGTCGGTATCTAGTTAAATCGGTAGATAGCTATACCGATTAGTAAACATAACTATACTAAATTAAAGCATCAATGTAGGTCTAGGTTGAGTTTTCGGAAATTAGGACTTATTTCGGAAAGATATAGGGCATAGTCTAATACCGTGATGATATCATATAGCATAGAAAATAGCCACAGACCTAAGTATGATAAGGAAGGCGTGGGTCTAAATCTAGGAAGCATGTTTAGACATACATTTCTAGTCAGTATATATTCGGAAAGAGGGGTATGCGCATATGCTTAGATCTAAGTCGCGTTGCAAATAGCGATCAGGAGAGAAGATAGAATTAAGGCCAGTGAGGGGACAGGTTAGAGATAGAGAGGGGATAGGAAGGAAGAAGAAATTAGAGAAGATGAAGGAATAAAGTATCATGAGACGTAAACATCAAATCGCTTTGATTTGTATCACATCTGTCATGGTTTACATTTCAGGTTGAATAAACCGAAAGAGGAAGATAATATTACAATTTACTTATTTTTTTTCCTAAAGATGACAAAAAGAAAATGTAAAGAGTGTGATTCAGAGAAAAAATATATCATCACACTGATATAGAAAAGGGTAACGGTGCGTCTTATGATATACTAGTATATATTTGTTGTTTTTTTTTTCATGTAACAAATATCCAGGGTGGATATTTGTTGATATTGCTACCATGCAATAAATAAGTTGGCAATTGTCGGCAATATACATAGTATTATATGCTGATACATAACTACATCGTATTATATTTTATGTCAGGTAGCAGTTGATCGAGGAGAAAGAAAACAAAAATCGATCTGTGTGAACACTTTTACTAAATATAGGGGCTTACGTGTGTCCCAGTTAATGTCATATTTACATATACAAATATTTTGTTTCGTTATATTACCCAAGGGGTAATATTATAAACAAAGTGTATTGGGAAAATAGAATAAGGAAATTAATACCCACCCAGTGATAAAATACCAGGTTGGTTTTGTCTCGAGTACATGTTCAGAGACCTATGTCAGAGATCATACTCGTTTGTATATTTGTATTCGCTTAGTTGCACGTAATTGTACTGAGAAGAAAAAAATATCTGTAGTTTTCCGTTCTGATCACTGTTTCAATATATTTGAGATAGCGTCTAGCAAAGTATATTCAATAAAAAATCTCTTGGGTTAGGATCCGAATAGGATCCGAGTTGGCATAAAAATATGTGCTTATAAGTGCTTATATACAGTCTCACAAAGGTCAGATTATTGTTGCCTTGTCTGATTTCGAGACAAAAGTTGCCTCACAAAATGTAAGCGAGGGAAGAAAAAGAGAGTTTGGGTAAAAAAATAAAGCTACTCGGGGTTTTATTTGTAGCTAAGTAAGAAGAAAAAAAAATACAAATTGTTTAAATTATGTGTATAAATACACTGAGAAAGCAGGCTTTAGGCCCTTCTCAAGTCTCTGTTATACATTCAGAGATAAGGAATAAAAACCTAACTAGTTACATTACCGTAAAAGGTAATATCATAAATTAAAGCATAATAGAAGAGATGCTAGAGGGAGGATGGGTGTCTATAACTTAAAAAGATGTAAGAGGTTGTTTGAACCCCAATCTACAGGTTGAGATGTATATTTGAGAGATTTCCATGAAATGGAAATATGCTTTAAAGGTGTATCTTACAGCTGTTGAGTCTGAACCACATGTTCAGACACATATTTCAAATAATTCTATTTATGAGAGTTATATCCGTTTAGTTGTACATTGGTGTACCGAACGGAGATATTAGTAGTTTCTAATTCTGATAACTCTTCCAGTAAAGGAGGTGCTGAAAAGGTAAATTCAGCAGAGATAATATTGGGTTAAGAACCCGGATGAAATCAAGGTGAGTGTAAAATTATACAGTATCTAAATGTGTTCTCACTGACGTGAGGTGAGAGTTTGTACCTTTATTGGTCTCAAAACAAAGGTATGTTGACTTACATAAAGGGAAAAGGTAAGTCTGTGTACTGACGTGTAAACACGTGTATAAATACACTGAGAATGCAGGCTTTAGGCCCTTCTCAGGTCTCTGTTATACATTCAGAGATAAAATATAAAAACCTAACTAATTACATTACCGTAAAAGGTAATATCATAAATTAAAGCATAATAGAAGAGATGCTAGAGGGAGGATGGGTGTCTATAACTTATAAAGATGTAAGAGGTTGTTTGAACCCCAATCCACAGGTTCAGATGTATATTTGAGAGATTTCCATGGAATGGAAATATGCTTTAAAGGTGTATCATACAGCTGTTGAGTCTGAACCATATGTTCAGACACATATTTCAAATAATTCTATTTATAAAAGTTATATCCGTTTAGTTGTACATTGGTGTACTGAACGGAGAATTAGTAGTTTCTTATTCTGATCACTCTTCCAGTACAGGTGATGTGCTGGAAAAGGTAAATTTATTAGAGATAATATTGGGTTTAGAGACCGGATGAACTCAAGGTGAGTGTAAAACAATATCTATATGTGTTCTCACTGACGTGAGGTGAGATTTGTACCTTTATTGGTCTCAAAACCGAAGGTATCTTGACTTACGTAGAGGGAAAAGGTAACTCTGTGTACTCACGTGTAACATAGAGCATAATAATGTAAGAGGTTGGTTTTCCTTCATTATAATGTTGTTTGTTATCGTTTACCAAGAAATTCAAACGCTTCACTAAAGCTAAGTTGGGCATTCGGCGATTGCGAGAATAAGTGAAGGAAAAATATATATATACATATAAACAAAATCATCTTTCATTCTTCTCTCTCTCTCTCACTCTCTCGCTCTCTTTCTCTCTACCCCTTAATATACGAGCATCATATTGGACCCTTTTTTTTCCCCTTCATTATAATGTTATGTATGTGTACTCACACTAGGATGAAAGGTTCATACCTTAACAAGTAAAATGTTGGGTATATTTCATATATACCGGAATTGTTGTCTAAAGATTTAATGGTCTTGTCTCTTAGTCAATATAAGAATCTACAGTTCGTTAAACATATCTGTTTCCTTTGTGTAGAGTAGTAAGTGATTAATAGACAGGCAGGAAAGTAGGTTAGTGAGAGTGAATGGTGTATTTCCCATCCTTTGACGGAGGGCTGTCCTTTGGGCATCATGTTTTCGACATTGCATAAGATAATGTTCTACGGTTTAAGGAGTGTTGCAGGTAGAACAGAGACCGTTTGGATGTTTTCCAATAACGTGTAGGAAAGATGCCAGACATGCTCGACCCATACGAAGTCTATGGACTACACACTAAGAAATCAGGGTTCAATTTGGGGTTGAGTTTGACCCAATGCACCCTTGCGTGGACTAGGGTTGAATATTTAACCCATTCCATACGGGAACCTGGTGGTGTGTGTATTATGTCAGCGGGGATTTCAGAATTCAGCATGGAAAGGGTTAACTTCTATGGGTGCTATTTACTCCGAAAGGGGTTCACTTTTGAGAAAGATTAATTTTTGAACCTCCAAATAGAAGAGTTAGTCTGCTACAAAAATCTAGATCATACTGTTGCGTTCAAACATGTTAGGATTTGTAATGCAGTATCAGTAGTGATTTGAATTGTGGATGATGTTCATCTTTAAGATTGCAAATCAATCAATATAAAGATGTTTGTTGGTGTTTGATAAAATGATATAGCATTTTTTGTTCGTGCCAGTTTCATAAACAGTACGTGAGCAAAGACTAACACGCCAATCCCGGAAATTAATCAATCACATCAGAGAAGACGATCGAGGCTCCGTTTTTTTTTTTTTTTGTAAGCTCGCATCGCCACCGCGCATACAGCGAGCTAGCTATGTGTATACGTGTCACAAAGCAAAGCGTCGCGACAGTTCACTTCCATTCGTTCTAGAACTCCCATGCAATTGCATTGAAGCGGGGCTTTCTCGTTGCAAGACTTGCTGATTTATACAAGATTAAGGTGAGTAAATGATCACAAATCATGACTTATTTGGGTTGCGCTTCTGTGCGGCTAGATCCTTCAATTCTTCTGTAATAATTTCAATCGTTTGTCGTGCCGTTCTTTGTTGCCACGTTCACGCGTGTATTAATACACTGTACATGTATATAAAATCACATGACCTAATGCAGTAATGGGGAGTAATACGGGCGTTTTTACGGTTATACTACTGCCATTTAGGGATCGACAAGAAATAAGGCAAACCAGTTTGCATTGTTTAATCTAATGGTAGTTTAATGTATAGTGATTTGTGATACTGTTTTGTCTTCTATTGCATGTGCTTATGAGACAGTCAAGACTGACTTACTGTACAGTCTACAGAGTCAGTAAGCTAACTGTTGCGACCTGCCCGAACTCGAAGCGTTCGGGCTCCCACAATTTACAAATGTGTATGGGACTAAGACTCGATCGCGCACTGTCACTAGTCATATATCTGCATGCCCCTGTACCCTGATACAGTCTGCATGATAAGCTGTGTGAGAGTCGTGGTCCGCGGTGACATGATACGGAGGGATACCGGTGATTGAAACACTGAATGAGAGAATGTGCATCAAACTGTACTAAGGCAGAGGAGGTACAGCTAGTAATCATCAGTGTGAAAGAAATTCCTTCTTACTTGGGTTTGGTTGCACAGTGCACAGTGCAGACTGAGTACAAAAGTTTCCTGTACGGTATATAGTGGCCGACTAGCTAGACTAAAAAGGTTTAGCTGTGTCAGTGTGGCAAGGGTGTGAAGCTGATGATACCGGTACTGATTATCAAAAAAAAAAAAAAAAAGAAACAAAAAAAAAACAAAAAAAAACAAACAAAGAAGAGATATTTCAAGTAGATCTACATTACATGTATACACTCTATATCTATGGACATGGTGAACAACAGTCAAATTATACTGATTTCGAGGTGAAAATACAAGTTGCCAGCAGCGTTGTAAGTCATGTAGCAGACTAGTATTAAGTGTGGGCAATCTATATAATAGCCTATTGACATCGCCATGCGCTGTGCAGACATCATTGATCAACATATTAAACTGGTGGGTGGTGGTAAATTTGAGGTTACAATTGGTACAACAAACGTACAATTGTACGTTACTCAGACCCTTGTGCTTTGTATTGCATTGACGGCACTGTTACCTGCAGATTTGTTATAGGGCCTACTGCACATGAACAGTTCAATATAAATTCAAATTTCTGTGTTGTCACTGCAAGTTTCTTTCTTTTTCCCCTTTATTTCTTTCTTCAGATCAAAGGTGTTTGAAACATCCTTGTCCTTACAGCAAATGAAGGATGTTGTTTGTTTCATTATGGACTATGCTGCGCTGAATTGCATCCTACTCCCTGGGAGTATTCTCGGTATGAAACCTGATGTCAAAGCTTTTTCTCTACTTGTGACACCAAGGCAAAGGTGAGTTTTCTCTGCAGGCCAGGAAAATGCACATTTGCTCCCTTTGATATAAAAACTGTTTTCTTATGAATGTTGCAAATGCAGCATTAATTATCTGTAAGAGTTGCAAAGATGGAATGGTTAATCTTGTAAGATTAATTGCAGTATGCCATGCAGAGTCTTTGTATCACTGTTGGCGGAAGGTTTTCAAAAGGGGGGGGGGACTTCCTAGTTTCATGAGCTAACAAGCAAAAAAAAAAAAAAAAGCCGCGAATGCAACTTCTGGTGCCACTTCCAGGTTTCAGCTTACAAGCAAAAAAAAAAAAAAAAAAAACCCACCAACAAAACAAAACAAAAAAGTATTCAGCGCAAAAACAGATCCTTATGGTGCTCACACTTCGAGGTTTTTATCTACATGTATTTCTTTCTAGTGCCACTTACACACTTTCGGGTAAAGAAAGTTGGGGGGGGGGGGGGATTGGGACCCGAAGTGGGGACACCTTATAATGTTTTCCTTTGTATGGTGCCGAAAAAGTAGGGGCCCGAGTCGCCCTGGTTCCTGTGGCCATATGTATAGCATCCAATTCTTTCTTGCACAGCTCTACATTACTGTTGTTTTTAGTTGGATTATCAAAGATGGCATACCATGTATTCGGTTTACTTTTGTACTTAATAGATTTAACGCAAGAATCGCAACACTACAACGCCAAGGAAGAAATAAACCTTGCCAACATTTTGCAAAGTCCGGAAAGGTCTGCTGCCATATGTCGCTGCCACCTAACCTGCAACTGACCTGTAATGGATCTGCCAAAGAACAATACTGTGAGTTGATCACGAAACTGCTGTGCCTCATTTTTTTTTTTGCATTGTATGTTCAGATGTATTATTTATGGAACTCTTTAATGCATCAATCTTTATACATACACACAGTGCACTCATGTTCTAATAAATAACGTTACAACAAAATTGAAATTGAGGCCATAATGTTATTGGCTCTACATTTGTTGCTTTATTGTTTACTTGTTTGGTTGTAACAAAACTTTGATAAAACGAAAGAAAACTGTAGGCCCTGAGGACCTCATTATAACAGGAGTCCAGTGTATACTGGGCCAAATACGCTGTACCGAATTGCTGATGCAGTCACTGCATCAACATAAAAGGAGGATGATACTGGACAAGACATTTGTCCCAGTATACGACTGGACTGGTCATCTCTCTTCTCTCAATCAACAGTTGTTCCCAGTTCAAGGTTAATCTGCATTTTTGCATTGAATGTGAAAACTCTGTACATGATCAGTATGGCCTTTTTCATGGAGAGGGTTGATGGCCCTCACAAGTAATTTTGACTTCACCTGTTCTTCATTGGCATATATTTCATCCAGATGGCAGAACATTTTCAAATTTTCAGTGTAGAGTGTATGGTCTATTAAAGTTCTAGAATTACATTGTACATGTAGTATAGCATTGTTTTGAGATTGTTACCCTACAATCAAATTTAAGCTTAAGAGGATGTGTAGAGTGTGTTGTACTTGTGATTTGTCAGGAAAGTGCAACCCATAGAAATGTTCAATTTAGTGTTTTCCTTCTTCCCAGAAATTAATCTTCTCAGTAAATGTATGATATATTGTACGTTTTTGTATCACTATACAGAGGAGAGTGTAACACTTTTGCTGTTGTTGTTGTTGTTTTCCCCCAGGTATTCTGCATGACTGAGGCACCTTCTTCAGCTGTCTTCGTGGAATGAATCGCTACCACTCAGTTCTACAGATGCATCCATGATGAAACCTTTGTCCAGGGCAATCAACTACAGTCTGAAACAGTCTTCATAAAATCAATGTAGAATACTGGCAGGTAATATTGTGAAGAACACTTCATCGAATGATTTTACAGAAATCACTGTAGATTTACAACCCTGTGGCTACTTGTATGATGATGAGTTAATACTTGTATCTGCTTTGCATTGTGTATCATCCTCTGCCTAAATGACTAAAACACTTTAAAAAAAAATGTATTGTTTTGTATGCTGACACTTTGTACAGTACTATCATCCTCGAGGTTCTTATAGAAATTCTTGCAGCTATAATAGAGTAGTTTGGTTTTCTTGTCATTCTCGCTTATGAATATAAGCTGCATTTTGATGTTTTGGGTGGAAGATGAATTTTAGCCTTGAGCCAGCACTGAGAATTACACTGTAGTACAGTGCTATCATTCAAGCTTTCTGTATAAAGCTGGACAATTCCTGTACCTTCCTGTTTTATGCCTCTCCTATCTTGCCTATGCTATCGTACTATAATCTCTGAGTGTTCATCTGTCTTCTATCATATCTCGTATTATATACAATGTGATTCTAGTTACAAATGCCATCCCTATATCGATGGAATAGACATATCCCCATACTTTTGGTTAATTGGATGCTGTTAGAGGAGGGGGGGGGGGGGTCCTTTTTCCTTTTTTGCTTGTCACAATTTGAATGTGTGTGTGTATTAGTGGTGTTGACTATATATTTCATTGCAGTTTCAGCAAACTTGGTATCCTTCTTTTCCATCTGTTATGTAACAGGTGAGGATACTAACCTTTACAATTATTGTATGTAAACATTAGCCATGTAAAGATGTGTTCACGGAAATCCTACTAATATTTGTGTACTGTGCTTTGATTACTTGTTAATGATCTTTATCTTTTTTGAAGGTTTCTAGATAATCTTTAATTTATGAAGTATTTTCATTCATTTGCATAGACATGTAGCTGGAAAGTATTGTGGCCATTTTGTTTCCTTCTATGCATGTGGAAACTAACCATGAAGGTTTTGTAATGTACATGTATACTTTTTATTCAACTGTTTTATTTTTTTTTTACCAGAATTCACTGTGTTGTAACTGCTTGCACATGCAACATCTGGAATTAACAGCTCTGCTTTCTTTAAATGATAAAAGTGTACTTTTTGCACAACGCACATGGATTGCAAATGTTTCATTTTTTTCTTCTGCTTGGGGGAGATTTTTATGTTTATTTTTTGTCATAAAGAAATTCTTATAGGGAAATAGAATGATGTAGTGATAATATAATGACAGACCTTTGATACATTTCTTTTTTCATCAGGGAATGTTGTTTTCCCTTATTTACAAAATTTGAATATACATTGTATTTCATTACTGTATGAGTATATGTTATGTACATGTATTGTATTTAACTTTTTCTATTGTACATGTATTACATTATAATGCAAAAACCTGATTTGACTTAATCTTTGTTTTGAATGATAAAAACCTAGCCCAGAAAATTAGTGCATGTGCATTTTTGTGTGAATGCAGAAATGCATCCATCTTGACAAATGAAAGTGACAAGTTTGTATGTACCAAATGATGAACTGTACTTAGATAATGTACGAAAATGGGGATTTTCTCTTTATTTAATTTTCCTCGTTTTTTATCATCCCAAGACTTTATTAAACAAACATGAAATGTAATCATCTGTGATGCAGAGATGTTTTAATTTCTATGTACAAAGTGTGTGCCAAACATGAAGTATGAGCAGCATGTACAATGAATTGGTGGTGGCATTGTTAAGGAGTATGTGTTTGATTGAACAACTGTGAACACTGTGCTGTACTTTAAGCTTGAACATCTCCATTATTTCAGCAGGATATATAATATATATAATATTGTATGTAATATTGTATATTATATATATGTCTATTTAATACATGTATTATATATATATATATATATATATATGTATATATATAATATATGTAACCCATTAAGGAGGAAAAATAAAAACCAGGGAGCGTACATGCACCGCAAAGGGTTCAATTTTGATATCTGAAAAGTTCAAGAATTAACCCTTTTGGGTGGAAGAATGAACCTTTTTACAACCTTGAGGTTAAACAATGTATCCTTCAGAGGTTCAATTTTTAACCTGCCTGGGTGCAAAAAATAAACCTTGAGGTTCAGTTTTGAACTCAGAGGGTTCATTTTTATGGAATTCAAAATTGAACCCTAGACAGGGGTTCAAATTTTGAGGGAAAAGGGTTCATTTTTATGGGGTTCAAAATTGAACCCTAGACAGGGGTTCAAATTTTGAGGGAAAAGGGGTGCTGCTATTGCATCACGCCTAGAGGTTCAATTTTGAACCCTGATTTCTTAGTGTGTATACACTCACTGCGTCTGGTTGCGCAGTTTGGGGCGAATGAAGTGGTTACTGTTGGGTGGATATTGAACAAGTGTCGCCCATGTGGGGATGTGTTCCACATTTCCTGCCATTTTTTCTTCATTTGAGACTTGACTGGATTCTTCAGTTCACTTACACTTGGAGAGATTTGACATTCGATTGAATTTTGATTTAAGGCTTTCTTGGCGGCCTTATCTGCTTCTTCGTTTCCTAGTATGCCGCAGTGGGCAGGTACCCAGGTGAACGTTAAGTGACAACCGTTTGTGATAATGCTGGAGCATTTGAGTAATATCTCAGATGCTAGGTTGTGTTGATGGGCAGATAGATGGGATAGTTCTTGTAAAGTACTCAGAGAGTCAGAAAAAATCACTGCCTGTAGGGGGCAGAGGGTTTCGAGCCACTCAAGGGCGATCAAGATGGCTGCTTTCTCAGCCCGACAAACAGACACATTTGAGATTCGTTTAGAGATAGATACTTTGTAATGTGGGATGAAAATCCCGATACCTGATCTATTGGTAATCGGGTCAAAAGACCCATCTGTGTATATGTGTAGATGGTTAATGTACTTGGTGCCGATTACCTCTAAGCTGCTCTGTAGTTGTAAGAAAGTGGAGTCAGCTTTACTACACATTTCTTGGATAGATAGATCTATGTCTGGTGTAATTAAATGCCAAGGTGGGGACTGCATCATCTTATATGGCTATACTATGGGGGTCTCTTCTGTGAATCGTAGACCAAAAGGCTCTTTACCAGATTGAAAAGAGGAATAGGCATATAGTGAGCAATCTGTTGCACTTAAGCGAACTGGGTGATTATTGCTTAGTGAGGCAATGCGGATGCGGTAAAAGTGTTCCGCCCTCTCTCGGCGGATTTCGAGGGGGAGTTCGCTGCACTCTACCTGTAAGGCGTTAAGTGGAGTAGTGGGCAGAGCGCCCGTACATACTAGTAGACATTTGTACTGGATTGCTCTGAGGCGATTTGCCTGCGTGGTAGAGAGGGTATTGAATATTTCGGAGCCGTATTCAAGAATGGGCCGAATAATGGCTCTATACAACATCAACAGTGTCTTGGAATCGGCTCCCCATTTTGTACCCGCCAATGATCTCATGATATTGAATCTTTTACAGCACTTGGTGCAGATATTATCGATATGATGTTTCCAGCTAAGTCGAGAGTCTAGGACAATGCCAAGAAATTTGAAATTTGTCACAAATTCTAGTTTCACATTGTCAATGTGCAAAGAGATATCGCCCCTTGTTTTTTTACAGAAGGCGAGGACTTTTGACTTGGCGGTAGATAATGAGAGACCCCATTTCAAACACCACTGCTGGATATTATCTAGATCCAGTTGGAATTGACGGAGGAGAAAGGGAATGTTTGTGAGAGTTCTCCAAATTGCGACGTCGTCTGCGTATAAAGAGATACTAGACTTAGGGCAGCAAAGTGGGAGATTATTGATAAATATGTTAAACAGAATAGGACCGATCACACTGCCTTGCGGCAGGCCAACCTTGCATTCTTTGATATCAGAGAGTGAGTTATTTAGGCGTACTTGATATGTTCGTCCCGAGAGGAAGGCTTCTATCCAGTTTATGATTCTGCCATCAAATCCCAATGTTCTTATTTTGTGGAGCAATGCTGAAGGGGACACACTGTCGAAAGCCTTAGCAAAGTCCAAGAAGATGGCGATTGTATTGTTTCTCTTGGAACCAAGGGATTTGCGTGCGTCACTTTCTAGGCGTAATAAGTTGTCTAAAGTATGCCTGTTTTTCATAAAACCGGACTGTATGGGCGTAATCATGTTGTATTTTTCTAATATCCACATCATTCTCTTGGTTATCATTCGTTCCATGAGCTTTGATAGGAACGAGGTTAATGATATTGGGCGATATGAAGTTGTCAGGTGTTTATCTTTACCGGGTTTGGGTATTGGAACAATAATGGAATGTTTCCATGTCGTGGGTAGGACACCGGTTTCCCAAATATCATTTATTATAGCAAGCAGTTTCTTTTTGTACATTATTGTTAAGTTTTCTATTAGAGGTTTGCGTATACCGTCTGCTCCGGGAGATGAGTCATTTGAAGCTGAAATAGCTATTTCAAGTTCTTGCTCATTAAAAGGTTCGTTTATAGGAGACGTGTTGTCATGAACGTCTTCATTGTTAGGAGTGGTATCTTCAGAGTATTGTGACGTATCTGGCTGATTATGATGAAACTGTGCTGCTAAAGCATCAGCCTTTGCTTTATCATCTTGACAGATAGTATTATCAATATGTAATGGAGGGAATTGCTTGGGATTATTTGATGATGTACTACTTATTGTTCGTACCATTCTCCATAAGATCTGGTCAATAGGAGTAAAGCGGTTTAATTTGGAGCAGAACTTGATAAAATGATCGTGTTTAGCAGCTCTGATTGTTTTTCGTGCGATGGCTGCTTTAACTTTATACGTTAATAGATCAGCGTAGAGATAAGACTTTTGAAAGATACGTTTTGCCTTATTGCGATCTTTTATCGCTGCAGAGCATTCTACCGTCCACCAAGGGGTTGAAGGGCGAGAGGAGGTATTCTTAGTAGGAATAGCCAACTTGGCAGCATCTAAGATTGATGTAATAAGCTTATCATAGCATGAATGTGTAGCCGATGTCACTTGGGCATCATCAGTGCTATCTTCTAGTCGCTCTTTATACATTTGCCAATTTGCTTTCCTAAAGGCAAATGGCTTGAAATTGTCGTTAGAGAATGTGGTGTGCTGGGGTCTGGATTGACTCAATACATGGAGTTGAGTGTTGATAACATAATGATCGCTTCCTAATAAGTGTGGGGTAGTCTGCCATGTGCAGCGACTTGAAAGTGAGTTTGATATAAGTGTTAGGTCAATGGCTGACGAACCTCCTGTAGAGATGTCAAATCGTGTGGGTGAGCAGTCGTTCATGACGATAATATTGTTTTCTTCCACAAAAGTTTGTATCATACAGTGTACTTCCATTTTTGGATGTGGAGTTAGAGCCCCATAGGGTATTGTGGGCATTAATGTCACCGACAATGACAAAATTGTCTAAGCAATTATCTAACATAGAGATAAGGTCAAGTAGATGAATAGTGGTACATGGGTTATAGTAGTTCAAGAGTGAGAAGCAGAAAGATCCAAAGGATGCATTGATTTGCTGCAACTCTAGTTCAGTGTCGAGTGGAATGATATTAAAGGCTATACTCGACTGGACGTAGATGGCGCACCCACCTCGCCTTTGATTTGGACGGTTTCGTGCAGTTGACATGTAATTTGGTATACTAATGGAGGATGATTCGTTATCCCACGTTTCTTGAATACATATAAAATGAGGCTTTTCAGCCAGGGAGTCGACGTAATGGAGAAGCTCCCCGCTGTTTGCCGTTAGGCCTCTAGCGTTCCATTGTAGAATGGAGATCGCCATTGCTAAGTAAAGGAAAGGTTTTATGAGTGAGGTGTGATGTGGTAGGTTATGCTTCATTTAGCTAGCATGGCATGAATTTCAGTTGGTTTGACGCTTGATTGGAGGCATTTCTGTGCAGCCTCTACGACAAATTGAAGTCTGTTACTTTTGGAAGCTTTCAGGTCTAGATTATTTATTACAAATACAACGAAAGCAATCAGCTGTTCGTGTGACAATTGAAAGGTGGGATTGGTTTTATCTGCTTGCGTTTCTTCACATACTGTTTCAACTTTTTTTTTTTCAACCATTTGAGGTTTAGGCCTTTGTACTGAGCGTCTTTGTGTCTGTGCTGGGGGGCGTTGTTCTAGTGGGGGTGGAGGGGTGGGTAGAATAGAGGTAGTCTGGTGTTGAGAAGGCATAGCGTGGGGTTTTGGAGAACGTGGGGGTTGTGGTTGTGCAGGCAGTAGGGGTTCAGTCTTGGTGGGGGCTGGGGCTTTTTTGAGTTGTTTGGCAGCCTCAGCGTAGGAAATTTTATTAACGACACGGAGAGCCTGTACTTTCTTGGCCCCCTTGTAGAAGGGGCAGCCGCCGTATGCGGCGCTGTGTGATGCACCGCATCTTAAGCAGGTTGGGGATGATTTGTTGGTACATTGGTCGAAATCATGCTCCCCGCTGCACCTCACGCAGTTATAGCGTGTATGCGGACGTGGTAGCGGGCACGCGGACGCCGGGGCCGGGTCGGGTAGTGCGCCACACTGTGTCCGCTGTTCGCTGCGTTCATGCGGACCTAGTTGGCAGCACGTTGCCTCCCCCAGCGGGGCGGGCAGTGCGCCATCCTGTGGCCGCTGTTTACAGCGTCTATGCCGACCTAGTTGGCAGCACGTCGTCCCCCGGGGCGGGCCGGGTAGTGTATCATCCTGTGTCCGTTGGCTGCCGTCACGATTCGGCGGCTTTGGTTTGTGCATAGTGTGTTAGTGCATGCGAATGCAACGCATCCATGACTCGGGTAACTCTATGCCGACGTCCCTGTTTAGGTTGTCCTTACTGAGTCGTATATGGACGGCTTCCTTCACTCTACGAGTGTACCAGTGTCGTGCTGTGTCCATGCACTTCACGCCTTTCTAGTCTGGTTGATGTTGGGCATTCCATGCATGTTCTGCTACTGCAGATGCCTCTGTTTTGCAGTTAGTGACGTCTCGGCGGTGTTCAGATAACCTTTCCCCTACCGGTCTGCCGGTTTCTCCGATGTAGCTCATCCCACACTCTGCAGTATCACAATATACGTCTACAAAGCCGACGCCACTATCAGAAATCACCTGGTTCGATCGAGCCAAAACCCGGTACCTCCCCTTAGGAAAGACTGAGTGATCTACCGTATACCCTGCAGAGACTGTTACACTGGTACGCTCGTAGAGTGAAGGAAGCCATCCATATACGACTCAGTAAGGACAACCTAAACAGGGACGTCGGCATAGAGTTACCCGAGTCATGGATGCGTTGCATTCGCATGCACTAACACACTATGCACAAACCAAAGCCGCCGAATCGTGACGGCGGTCAACGGACACAGGATGATACACTACCCGGCCCGCCCCGGGGGACGACGTGCTGCCAACTAGGTCCGCATCGACGCTGTAAACAGCGGCCACAGGATGGCGCACTGCCCGCCCCGCTGGGGGAGGCAACGTGCTGCCAACTAGGTCCGCATGAACGCAGCGAACAGCGGACACAGTGTGGCGCACTACCCGACCCGGCCCCGGCGTCCGCGTGCCCACTACCACATCCGCATACACGCTATAACTTGCGTGCACGCACCAACGTGTCATGGATAACATCTTTTTTATCAAACAGATCATTTAATGTAAGAGTTAAAGGGCAACTCTCTAACAACATCCGTACCGATGATAGAGGACTACCTCAAGGAAGTGTTATATGTCCTTTGTTATTCAATATTTACGTTTAATTGATATATCCAAAGTATTATCAGTTGCTACTACATTTATATATGCTGATAATATTGCTCTGTGGATTTCTTGCAAAAATCTGAAATTATTAGCAAAGAAATTGCAGTCCTGTGTGGATCTTTTGTATGAATGGAGTAAATCCTGGAAAATGAATTTTTCAGCAGAAAAATCGTGTTATATGGTATTTACTAATAAGAAAGGTTACACTGATATGAATGTATGTCTGAATGGTTTGAACTTAAAGCAAGTACACAGTTATAAATATCTCGGAGTGGTATTTGATAGTAATTTGAATTGGTCAAAGTATATTGAAAAAATTAAGATTAGTTGTCAAAAAAAGAATCAATTTGATGCGATGTGTATCTGGTGCATCATGGGTAAGTGATATTTATGTCCTCAATTTGATGTACAGGCACCTTATCAGACCAGTAATAGACTTTGCTGCAGAGGTGTACGATTCTACCTGCAAGACTATTAAATCTACCTTGGATTCTATACAGTATCAATGTCTAAGGTTAGTTACAAGAGCTCTCCCTACAACGTCTTTAGAGGCTCTGCAAGTGGAGTGTGGCGAGATGCCTTTAGAACTTAGACGTCAGTTATTGACTGATAGATTGAAATACAGAATATTAAGTTCTAGTACCAATCACCCGTCAAGAGCTTGCTTTACGGACTGTTGGCAATATCACACGAGAACATGTGAAGAAAATAAGAAATATCAACCCATAGCTGTTCGCACTCTAAATCTAGATGCGGAGGTAGAAAATGTTTGTGTACCAGTACACCCTCCATGGCATGTCATAGAGCCTGAAATATGTTATGATATCCATAACAGGGTCAGTAAATGTGATATGGTTCATCAACAAAGAACAGTTAGCGAAGAAGTGATAAATACTCGCTGGATATATCATTTAAGAATACTGACGCATCCAAAGAGACTGATAGCCGTGCTACGGCAGTTGCCTTTTACGCTCCTCAGCTGAATGTTTCAGTAGGAAAAAAAAAAAGTTACGTCAATATCAGTATGTAGAGCGGAGCAAGTAGCCATAGTAATGGCATTAAACTGGATAGAAGAATTTCAGCCAGTCTCAGATGTGGTGATATTAACGGACTCTTTGAATAGTTTGCATGAAATAGAAAATGTTTCCAGTGATAATATAGTGCAAGAAATAATGTTTAAGATTGCGAATTTATATTACATGGGAATATTAGTATCCTTTGTATGGATTCCTTCACATTGTGATATTTATGGAAATGAAATGGTAGACTCTTTGGCAAAAGCAGCCTTGAAAAGAGAATATGTAGATATATTTGTGAAAAAAATCATATAGTGAAATACGAGCAATGATTGGGAGATATTATAACGCGATCTGGCAGAGTCAGTGGGACGCATCCGATAGAGGGCGCCATTTATATATCTTGAAGAAGAATGTACTGCCGGTCACATCACTGAGTTGTCGTACAAGGAGAGAGGAAGTTGTTGCTTGTAGATTGAGATTTGGTGTGGCAAGATTAAATCATTTTATGTATATTATTGGCAAACATCCGACGGGAATGTGTGCCATATGTATGGTTCGAGAAACTGTAGAGCATTATTTATTACATTGTGATATGTTTGAAGATGAGAGGAAGTTGATGAAAACAGAAGTTAATCAGAAAGAGTTAAATATATATGTTTTATTACAACCACGCAATATACATATCGTTTTGAAATACGTCAAAAGGACAAATAGATTTAGATTGCTGTAGACCCTGTGTCTTTTTTTTTTCTCTTCCTTCTTCTTCTCACATAGTTTTCTAGATTTGTTTTTGTTGCTGTATTTATAGCACATTAACATTGTTGAAAAACTCACTTTAATTAAGCTCCAAATGAAGGTGCTTACAGTGTAAGAGATTAATTATTACAGTATGAGAAATTGATTATTATTCAAATTGTTTCAAAAAATTTCTGATATCTTTGCGCCCCCCCCCCCCCCCCCCCCCCCCCCCCCGCCTGCTCTCCGTGTATATGAGTGGCCTAGGCCTTTGTGCTGAGAAGCCTGCTAAATGTACATAGCTGGGTTGGGAAGATTATACCATTAGACAGCGGTTGGCAGGTTGAGTGGACCAGTGCAAAGGACAGTTTTTTATGTTTATTTTATAATATATATTTTGAAAAATATTTTGTTTATGATAAGTGCAAAAAAAAAATTAACGTGGTGTCTAAAAATAAAATAATGAATTGTTTGGCGTGAAATATTCGAGTTTTGAATGCAACGCCAAAAGTTATAACAACAACAACAACAACAACAACAACGTGTCTTATTGTACCTGACGAAGCTCAGCAGTAGCGAGCGAAACGTCGTACACCTTTCTACGATCTTCTTCGCGAGACAAGTGAATAATTGTTTCCCTATCGTCAAAAACATATTGTTTGACTCCTCATAATCATTTTTTTTTCTAAAACAACGATGGAAAACGTTTCATACAATTTACCACCAAACGTTCTGATTAATCTACAAGACATGAAATAAGTGACATGAAGATTCAGATTAAACTCACACATCTAGTCATCATACAACTGTATCATGCGAGGATGGCTATCATTTTTACATAACAATAGGGAGCTTTAGATTTTAGAAGCACGGACATTCAGAGGAAAAAATCAACAAGTTTTGAGCGTGCGCAGAAGCGCGCGTCAAGTCAATCTTTCTTTAGCTTGCGTCGCCTGAGTTTTTCACTACGCGCATTGGGCTATTTTTACGTCGGCACAGTTTGAACGTAGAGAGCTACTTCATGCACTGATCATATGGGGGCGCAATTTTATGTTCTATACGTAATTGCGTCCCAGCGAAATCTAAAGTTATTTTTCAACACGACGCAGGGGAGAGGAGAACGTCCAGCGCACTCGTCCTCCAAACGTCCGCGCGGCAAAATCTAAAGCTCCCTAATATTACATTTAAAGACGCCCGGTCGTCGTGAGAATAAGCTCGCAAAGGTAATTCTGAATCGTGCGCACGCCGCGCGTTCCGTGCAAAATTCCCATTCACCTGTGTGTTATTGAGAGATCGAGTATCACGTACGAACTAGACCGGTTCCGAATACACGACAACGGCCAACGTTGCTCTCTCCTAAGCCGAACGTGCGTAATGACACCATTCTCAATCGTTCGGCTTACAGTTTTTATCTTTCTCTTGCTCATATCTCAGCTCAGCGAACGAGTACGCGCGCGCCCCTATGTACGCTGGCCAACTGGCCACACAGATGGGGGATTGCATGCCTAATGTTTATACGAGAGTCGAGTACAATTGTACCACAGTAGTCAGTACGAGTAGCAAGCAATTATGTATGTTGACTGTATGTAGGCCCTACTACATCACCGTAATTTGCGATCGAAATATTCTAGGTCTAGTGACTGGTAGAACAATGATGAATCAATAAGTTTAGACTATAGCCTACACTACAGCCTAGGTCTACTTAGGCCTACTGAAGCTGACACACTGTCAGCTATTGGTACAGGGTCGGCTACTCGCCGTTTATATTACCACAGCTTGCAGTGCAGCACTGCCTCGCTGTGCAGCTCTGCCCCCGCTCTTGCAGGAACAGCAATTTCGCCCCGTCTTGTATCAGCACGAACCACCGCAATTGCAGCGTGTGTTATCTGCCACTTCAATGTCAGCAGTAGTCAAATCTGCAAATGATGTCCTCTAGCTCTAGATCCATCTGAGGCCGTAGCCGTACGATAGACCCTTTAGGCGTGATATTTTTCTTCGTCGCAAAAATGAAAAATGTAACACAATTGCATTGTCTATTATTACAAGGATCGAGACGCTACGCAGACGGTAACTACTGCATGTGATGTGCATATCGGCGCCTCTAGCTATCGACTTACGGCACTAGCTCGATCGCGAAATGTATACGAGTCAATGAGCAGCACACGCAAAACCGAACAATCACATCCGAAGAATGTGCCGAAGAATGGTCTCCTCGGCCTCTGTGAAGGAACATTTCGCTGATCCTCAAAATACTTTCGACAAGACATAGTTCGTACTCGCGCGAACTGTGTTGCAGCCTCATCAGCAAACAAAAATTTATTCCCGTTGAAATTGACGACCGGGCGTCTTTAAAACGTAAATACAATTGTACAGGATCTCGTATTTCAAAACAATTTCCCTAATTAATTGGACCTGTTCCAGATCTGAAATCCAATTTTGAGTACAGTTGTTGAGGTTGTAGATTATGCGCTCGATCACACAGGGGAAACACACACACACACACACACACACAAGGAATCTTATTTTCGTTTAACATAAAATTTTCTTAAATTTATAATATCAATATTCAAGTTGTGTCACTCACCACTTGGTTGTAGCGGACCATGAACACCACTCCTGACACTGTGTGTGCTGGTGTACAGGACCTTAGTGTGTATTCATGCCATCGTTCTCCCAGTGCCTTTGTTGCCTCCTCAGTTTGACATTCAAACGCAACGTCAACGCAGAAATCACGTCTACTATCATCGTGATCATCTTCACTGTCAAGTTGGATATCGTTTTTAAAGTCATCGCTATCACAGTTTATCAAATCGTTGACGATATCAAGGCCGAGTTCATTCTCTGAAGCTGAGGTGAAGTAGAGTACGTAGCGGAACTCCTTAGGTCGACTAAGAAGTTTGTTTTTCACCTCGTCGTACTTAGCACGATCATTGTCGAATAAATACTCAATATATACCCCTGCAATGTATTCTTGAAACATTTTGTGGGGAAAGGAAACTGTTGATGTAACGTTTTCTTTAGTCAAAACACCCACTCTACAGCATGTGACCATGGCATCATGACACTCTCTGAATTGTTCTTCAGGAAATGAGAGATTCCTGTCAAATAAACCCTTTAATGCTATGTCACTTATTTCTTGAATTGCCCTTGCAGCATCCTTTTTATGTTCAACAATGTTCTGATTCTGTTGATTTTCACAATTTTTTGATGCGTAGTGTTCTACCAGGAAAGAGATCATTTCTCCAAAAATCTTGGAGAAAGTGTGCAATTTTTGCATTTCTCTTCGTCTTTCTTCACTGAAGTCGTTCCACAGGAGGCAAAGCATTGCACAGTAAATAGGAAACGGGGCCATGTTCGACCGGATGACATAATTTTCCTGCATAAAACTGATCAAGTTTTCCGCAAGATTGTCCTTCCCTCTAATCCGAAAGTACCTCCTAATATAAGCTGATAAATTCTCCTTGTTAAATCCTTCGACATTTAGAAAAGTGTAAGTTTCGGCAAGACTCTTGTCCATCATGAATTCATTTGTCCTCCAAGGGCGTGTGGTCACAATTACTTTGCATGAATTGTATTGCTCTGTTCTAAGAATTCGAATGACCTCACTGCTGCTCGTTTTACTCAATTTTTCGTCAAACTCGTCGAAACCGTCAAATATAATGAGAATCCTACTCAGATTTGTTGAAATATAGTCATCTATCTTATTCTTTGTTGCCGTATTTAACTGAGAAAGGTACGTTTTGACAATACCACCAATACTTGTTGCGTTCTTGATATCTCGAAGAGGTATTAAGAGCACCATGTCCAGATCCTGGAGAATCCTTCCTTGGCACCAGTCCCAGGCAATCTTAGCGCAAAGTGTTGTTTTACCGACACCTCCCTCACCTTGGATCAGAAGTCGCTTTGAAAGATGTTCATATTCATTGTTTGTCAGAAGATCGTTGTATGTTATCGGTGTCTTACCTTTACTTATTCGGTCTATTATACTTAAATTCGTATAAATATCATCCAATTCGACACGTTCCATAAAGTCGAGTGGATCCACCGTGACCTTGCGTCGTGACACACGATAATATGCCTTCAGGTCTTGCTTGCATTGTTGTACTTGTTCCTTTGTAAGCGATGATTGTTCTTAGAAGAGAAACCAAAATGACAGAAAAAAAAAACATAAATCAATGTTATGAATATATGAATGTGTCCATAAATGCCAGCGACACGAAGGAATAGCATTTCTACACAGAGAGAGGGGGAGAGAGGGGGAAGAGAGAGAGAGAGGACCTTGAATATGATCGTTCTTTCTAACTGTGTTGCATAATACAGCAGTAACTGTATCATTGTACAAACAATGTAATTACAAAAGATGAGATTTTATTATGTTGAAAGTATAAAAGTTACTGTGCATAAAGTTAATATGCATTCGGGACTAATACACTTCTTTATGACAATAACAACATTGTGATTATCTACATATTTTTCTTACCCAGCATTAATTCTTCTTCCTCTTGAAATCTCTCTGTATGTATGTTTAGTCTTCGCCGGCAGGGGTTCCAGCCACGTCCTGAAATATATCATCATCAATAACAACAAGAGCATCACTATAAATGTTAATTTTCGTATACAGTATATCGGGGCACAACTTATTTTCAGCACCTTTCTCGTTTCCTTTCTTTTCACTACCAGATTATCAGGCCAACATCATTTCTAGCAAATACGCTTTTGATGTGTGGTCTGATGCATTTACTCTTCATGAACAATACAACTTTTGCTTACATGGAACAATTTTTCAGTCTCCGTAATCTGCGTAATGTTGAAAAAAATATTAGTAATACATTTATTTTTTCTATCAAAATTATTTAAAAAAAATGCATATATAACACCAAAGAAATATACACCTATACGCACACACACACGACACACGCGCGTAATCATTTACGCAACGAATGCAAGTATCTAACCATAACCTAACCATAAAGGAAATAAACCAATACCTTTTCGCGGTAGGTAGTCCGGATGTTTTCTTTGCAGATATTTCCCAACAGAGAGAACTAGGATAACTATGGCAACAGCCACACCAATGGTGAGTCCAATGATGAAACCCGAATTAACACGTTTTTCTGAAACTTGGTAACGACACAAAAGAAACACGCTTTCATTCATTACTCCATTTAGTAAAATAAATACATCTGAATACTTAGTATACAATGCAATGTATTTAAGTAAATGTGTTTGAATGTGTGTATGTATGTGTGTGTGTGTGTGTGTGTAAAAGAGAGAGAGAGAGAGTTTATGTTTGATAGTGAAAACGAAGTAGTTGATTACCTGAATACATGTGACCTTGCACCACAAAACCAACAAAAAGTTGCCAGACATGGATTTTTAGTTAAGGGCAGATTTTGAAGGATCAGATTTGAAGCTTTAAAATGTTGTATAACTCAATTCAAATGGCCTCCCTTAATCTATCTCAATATAGGAAAGAAAGCACACACTCTTGAAAAGTGTGAACTGAGAAAGGAGGCTCGGAAGTACGGGTGTTGCGAGACAGATTGTCGCCCCTACACGGATTGTCGCCTCCTGCTCGGGGCGACAATCCGTGACGGGCGCTGGCGGCACGGACAATCCGTGACGCTTGTGCAGTTCCCAGTTTTTGACCTCGAAGGCGACAATCCGTGTTGGCAAAAAAAAAATTGTTGCGACACGGATTGTCGCCCCGTCACAGATTGTCGCCCCGGGCTCGGGGTGGTTCCTCCGGTGTTAAGCTTTTGGTGGGAAGGGTATGACTGGTAAGTTATGCACACGTATACACACAGACAAACAAACCACTACCACTATGACCACCACACATACACAGTTTCTACATATTGTATCATTATACTCCAAACACACACACATACACACATTTACACACACACACACACACACACACACACACAACAAATCATACACATCACATATCATGCAGCTCACAATACACGCACACACACACGCACCTACACGCACACACACACACCCACACACACAGACACACACACACACAACAAATCATACACATCACATATCATGCAGCTCACAATACACGCACACACACACACACACGCACACCCACCCACCCCCCCCCCAAAAAAAAAAACACAAAAAAAACAAAAAAAAACACACACATACGCCTGTATGCTTACGTGTGTATGTGGAATATAGCGGCGCTACTGTGGCAATACAAACGCCTTCAGAGTGTATGAGCACGTGTTTAAAAAATTCACACCAGCGTTAAAGGCATAATTTACCTTTTGCAGATGAAAGCATTAGTGCTTTAAAATAGTTCTAAAATGTGAGTTGGGGATAGAAACAACCACTGTCAAAATTTGAATCCGTATAATCGATGTTAAGTGTTGTTAAATACACAAAATGTGAACAATAGTTATAATAAAAATGTTTCCAGACTAAACCGTATACAGTTACGGTTTACTGAGAAAAACCCTGATATCTCCTTATATTTTAGGTTTTATTGCAAATATTTCATATGGTAGGATGTTTTATGATACAACAGACCTACACATATGCATCAAATGTGATATCTTGAACATTTTTGAAATCACTGCTCCCAAAGGTAAACTGGACCTTTAATCTAAAAATAGTATGGGTGTGTGAACCAATATCAGCGGTGAGGCAGGCTAGGCGAGAGAGAGACCGAGAGAAAATACATACGAGGGAGGCACCCTCCCCAAATGTTATGTTAGCGCAACTAAAAAACACATACGCAAAAAAAAAACTGACATAATAAACACATTCTTCCATCACACACACACACACACAAACACACACACACACACACACGCACAAACGGACACTAAATTATCACGTGCAGGCGCACATACACACTTCCTTGAAACCTCACCATGACTTTTTACATGGCATGTTTGCATGGATGTAGCCATGTAAGTTATGTGTTAGTATTTCAATGATTATGTCCAGAACGATATTACCCGTGTAGGGGGCGACAATCCGTGCCGCCAACGCCCGTCACGGATTGTCGCCCCGAGCAGGAGGCGACAATCCGTGTAGGGGCGACAATCCGTGTCGCAACATACGGGGTCTATTCAAGCGCTTAATCTTTATCAAGCCGTGCTACTAGCTGTGCGATGAATGGGACAAAAAAAAAAAAGGATGTAAACCAACATAGCAACAACAATGAAGGGATTATCAGATTAAACTGTTCTATTAACACATTCTGTTTATGATTAATGCCAACTTTCAAAGTAGTAGCGATCTCCTTTCAAAAGTTATTAGAGTTCCTTTCAAAAGTTATTAGATTAAAAGTGAAGAATGTGCACAGGATTTTCAGGAAATGAAAGGGACCTGTAAAACGTACCTGATCACACAACTCTACAAGAAATGGTTGTAGAAAAACTGCTGGAAAATACTTTCCCATTCATAATATGATCCCAAATTTAAGAATTAGACGAAGACTAGCTCCTCTTACAGAAAGTATAAAAAAAAACTATAAATCGAGTTGGTTGACGTGTTTCACCTTTTTTGAATTCTCATGTAAAATCAAGGGGTGCGACTTTTTTTTTTTTTTTTTTTGGATTCATGATGCACGGTTACATTATCATATTTATGATGACTAACCAATTATTCAAAGGATACACTTCTAATTGAGTAATCCTACGAGACCGACATCCACGAGTCATACGGCCAACGAGCTCCACATAAAAAAAAAAAGAAAAAGAAAGTTCAGGTCCATGAGTCGTAAAGATCACGAGTTATACAGCCTGTCAGCTTGACAATAGGTAAAAAGGTCATGAGTCCAACACTAGGCAAACGAAGCCTGTGAGTCCGAACTCCATAAACAAAAAAAAAAAAAACAAAAAAAAAATAGGAGTTCATGAGACCAACACTGCATATGATATAAATAGGTATCAGACTCGATGGACTTTTTTAAATGCCTAAACTCATGGGCTTTCATATACATGTCTAGAAGACTTAGTGTCGATGAGACGGACTGTGCTGTATCATAGCTCGTTGGTGTCAGATTTGTGACGCGTACCCCTGTCATTTGCCATAATTTTCTTCCTCTTTTCTTCTTCTTCTTCTTCTTCTTCTTCTTCTTCTTCCTTCTCTTCTTCTTCTTCTCCTACTTTTTATTCATTGAAATTGGTTAACATTTCTCTTGAATGCATCTTTTTTTTTATTAAATTGGAGATCAGTAAATTGGACACTTTCTATGCGGAAAGGTTACTTTGCTCAAAATATGAATGAGCGAATTAGACATCCCCGTTTACAAATCTCAGTAAGAACATTGGTTTAAGTAATGTCAGTTGTTTGCCAGTTATTATTCAGAAAAATAGAATTGGCAACATTTCACGAAACCTGATGAAGGCTGCGATTTCTCGGATCGAGAAACTGTGATTTCTCGGGTCGACGTTCCATTCAGCGAGTCACCGGTAGCCACGCACGTGAAGGTTTGCTCTGTCCCATGTGTAGCTGAAACAGTCATTGTCTCGGACCTCTCGTATGTGCCGTCAGAAAGTGTGTTCTGTTGTGAAACCACGGAAGTCATTCTCTTTCCCGATTTCTCGGTCCATAGCATGGAAATGTTAGGTTTGAATCCACTCACTGTACACGTAAGATTTATAGACGGGGTGTTGGAGGGAGACTGATATGTACACCGGCTTTGACGAGATTGACTTCCATCAGCACACTCCTCAATCGTATGTCCTGATGCCATCGCTAGGAAAATAAGAAAATTATTTTGAAATGACGTTTATGTTATACACGTATCCTAATCTTTACTCGGCAAATAACTGACATGACATGATACTTAACGTTGATGTAACGAAGAGTTGTTTTCGCTTTTGTTTTGTTTTTTGTGTTTTTTCTTTGGATTTGCTATTTTACAAAGGAGACTACAATCTGAACAATGTTCTGATGAAGAAACAATTATGACAATGAGATAATAACACAAAATAAACAAAACTCATCTGTTTACATTTGAATTCAAAATTCAGGATGATTAATACGGTGTATAGCTTTATGACTAAATACGAGAATCACTGTTAATATACCTAGAAATTCATAAGTAATATGATGAACGAAAAAAAGGAACAGCTTAACAGAATGAAACGGAAAGAAAGGTCAGTAATCATTGTGTTGTTATAAATCTGGTAAAAAATAAACATGTTTCCAATAATGCGAAATGCAAATGTGAGACAAGTGACTGCACCTGACTCAGTATGTCTTCTACAAGTGAAAATTGTGTTTGTCATAGAAAACTCGGCCATCAAAAGTAAGACTTTGTTTTAAACTTGATGGTTGCTATGGTAATGCCTTTATAGAAACTGCTGTTTTAGGGGTAAAAGACCTCAGTATAATTTGTATCAAAACATTATTCCTGAATACAGTTCATACACTAACTGTCCGCAGTCCACATCTATTTTGTTTTAACCCTATAAAGCCCAAGCTATTTTGACCCCTTCCAGGCCCGGGGGGGGGGGGGGGGGGGGGCCCTATATCACTTGTTTATTATATGATGTATGACCGCCATATTCGGCACATGGGTAGAGCAACTCATACTCTACATGACCCAATATAATATAAAATTTCTCAAGGTCATCCACTAAAGAAATACATAGGAAATGGGCTAAAATCATGTTTTTTTTTATTTCTTTAACCCCAGTATATATGTTTTATTTTGTATCAATCATTTTCATATTCACCACAAAGGGAAAGCAAGCCAACCTCCACTGTTAGTTATGGTTGAAATTTCTCGTGGTCAACATGTGGGGGCGCTATTCATTATAATATTAAGAAATATATGAAACCTATTACGTATTGTTTGGAATAGGTACATATATCACATTTCATATTTCCAAAATATTGAATTTTTAGTTTACAGATTGATACTATGATTAAGAAATAACATTACAGGCAAAGCTTGTGTGAAGATAAAAAAGGGTAGTCTTTGTCTTTGTATTTACGATTATTTCTACTATATCTATTGTTTGATGCCTATGTCACACAAAAATAAAGGAAATAATAAGAATACAATTTCAGGGTAATTCACAACCATAATTACTTCACATATCGGTCCTTCAACAAATTACAGCCTAGAAAACCCCCATTTCATCCATTCTTATATTGTTAACTGAAATTGGAACAGAAAATCATGCAAAATCTGACGAACATGGTTGTCAGTTTACGGTTGCCGTGGCAACCAGCAATATCTGACATAGCTAAATTATATATCAAAATGTTTGCAATAAGATTTCATTAAAATTCACCAAATTTGGTTGAAATTGGGTAAAGGGTGTAGGAGTGGTAAACGAAAATATGGTAGGGAGGGCACAATGTGCCCCCCCCCCCTTATGCTTGATAGGGTTAAGGCATAAACGGTAATGTCAAATAGGACAGTTGCTATGACAGCTCTTTGTTGAAAAGTGCCTCCCCCCCCCCCTTACCACACACGCAAAAGAAGACAAGGTTCATTTGCTTAAAAAAATGGTTTTAAATGTAAAATCTTCCTCTCTAATACAAAATGAAGTATATATATATATATATATACATATATACACATATAATATATATATATATATATATATATATATATATACAAAATTGTCTGTACTATCTTGATTTATTTGTTTGCTGTGGGAAACTTATTAAATAAAAACAGTCTCAGATATGTCATTGTAGCAAATCAAATAAATAATGTAATGCTTTATCAAAAAGAAACTAAACGGAAGGTTAAGTGTGCTTGTCTGAAAATGAACAACATGTTAACATGCTCTGATTAACAACATTTATATACTTTATATGCCATGTTGTATATCTTTCAAGCAAAAAGTTTGCTTGCAAATAGTCTCAGTTTTTGATCACCACGTTTACTCTTGAAATAGGCTCAACTGCTAGCATTATTTTATAAGTCAATGTGACACTACGATATTGTGTTGAACTGTCACTGACATGTTCTTTCAAGCTTGAGTGTCTAAAGTCTCTTCTTGTTTTTGTTTCCCGGTAACATAATTCAAAACAATATTTTTCCATCTCACTGATTACTACATGAATGGAGACACATGTTACTTACAGCTAATCGTCATGACGGTGGAATTTCCCAAACTTTGGGAATTCTTCAGCAGCACCTCACAATAGTAACGACCCTCATCTGCCACCTCCAAGTTGCTGATGACGAGGCTGAAGTTCTTGTCGATGTCGAACCGTTCCTCCCTGCTAAAAAATTCTCCATCGACGAATTCAGCCTTCACCGTCTTCTGCTGCTGATCTGAGATTTTCTCTTTGACCCACTGCACAACGAGAGGCTCCTCCTTGATGTCACACCGCAATAGGATGTCTTCTCCTTTCCATCCTTGAACGTTGGGGGCAGTGCCTACCACTGAGGTTGGACGGCGTGAATTTGAGTTTGCGTGATTGTATGCAAGCATTGAACTTCATACATATGGCTTTCTACTGTAAACTTCTTGTATGCATGATGCATGTCTTCTTGCACCGCCCCTCCCAGTTTGTCAGGTATAACTAGCAAAAAAAAAGTTGTTCACTCAGTGTCCTCCTTACGCTGTCAATCATTGAAATGTGAAGACTATACAGATGAAAAAAAAAATCTTCCCGATACGTAGGTTAAGGTTTAAAACTTTGGATGAGTTGAGTCTCATTTTTAAGGTAAAGTTAAAACATTTCTGTCAGAAAGAATGACAAAAATTAGGTACTCTTAGCTTAAATCAAAATAATCAATGCTGTCCTAATGAACCTATATAAAATTGCTTTCTCCTCTTCATTTGAAATGGTAACAGGTATATCCTAATCAGAGTCAATAATGATCATAAAGATAAGATTTAAGAATAATGCGACAAAAATTACATCATAAGCACATAGTCATGTTACCACTCTACACTTCCACTATTTGAAATCAACCAACAGTGTCCGCAATGAAAAATCAAATATTGTCCGGAAAAAATAAAAAAAATCGGGACGTTATTGAGATTGTAACAGGTAAATCCCAATTAAGGTCAATAATGTCATAATTCTCCGTTGAAACACCGCGCATGTTTACCTAAAAATCATTAAATCATATTCTAATCTAATCCTTTCCCTTGTAATTATCAGCAGCTTATGATGTTATATCAACCATTTAACCCTTTCTGTGCTAATGAGTAAAATGCGCACACATTTCACACACATACCTTTGGGCAAGTTTAATTATGATGTGGCAAGTAGAGGGTTGAGGACTGTCCCTTTTTCCAAAATTCTTGGGCCCCAAACGTGATAAAAAAATAAATGTAACTTTGAATAGATTGCTGTTCGAGTTTATCTAGGACTGATACCTGGTAAAGAATTGAAGCGAACACACTCATTGTTCAAGTTAGATTTGATACGTTGAACTGAAGAAACTTTATTATTTGTTCCAATCCTTGTATGATTCAATTAAGAGTACATTTTATATGTATTGTTATGTGAAAATTATTTGCTTCGGAATGGTCTCATATTTAAGTAATGTGCAGATTAATGTTTTCATGTAAGCATGCCTGTACAGTGACGGGGCGATCGTTAACGACCCGTTAATGACAATTTATTTCTTTCTATTACATCATATATATATATATTTTTTTTTTTGCAAAGAAACAGTTTCGATCTTGCTTTAAACGAATTCAATGAAGGCGCATATTTGATGTCCATAAAAAGGAAGTTGCAGAAACTTGGACCTGTATGGATAGATGTCTGCTGAACTAGTACGTTTCTTAGCAAATGCTATTGGAGTAGTGCCGGTTTTACTGGATGTTTATGATGTGTCAGGTTATGATGGCATATGAAGTGCAAAAAAAAAAAAAAAAATCAGGCATTTTTGGTCATAACTGTACCCCCCCCCCTCCCCCGAAAAAAAAAAAAGTATCGAATCCCCATTATAGCCTTTTTTAAAGGCACGGGGCTTTTGAAACAATGAACGAAAAGTGATAACAAAAAGATTACATCTCACAATCTTTGACCTGCTTAATTATAAGTATTCTCTTGTAAAATACCTACATTTCGCAAATGAAATTGCCGAAAGGTTATTTCTCAATACCCAAAGCATAGCTGCCCAAGAGGTTTTTTATGGTTTATGCTGGTGAGTAATGATCTTCTGCAAATGGGCAATTCCACGGTAACTGACGTTACGCGTAAGGATTTTCATGAAATTGTTTATGTTGTAGTTTTGTGAATGAAAGCACCATGGGCTTGTAATTAGCATTGATGAATGAGTTCATGAGAATGAAGAAATAGGTGGAAATTTTTTCTGTCAAACTGCATTTCTTATCACAAAGCAAGTGAAAATGTGTCGGTAACTGACGTTACGGAAAAAGGACATGGGAAATTATGGTGTTGATTTAAATGGAAATATCTCATGTCCCTAACTTCTAAACTTTATGTGTTTAATATGGCAATATACCTAGGTTCTTAGGAACAGGTGTGCAAAATAATGTGCACTTTAGATATTGAATTTTAGCACCATGCCAGTTTTAGTGAAGGCATGACGGTAACTGACGTTACGTAACTGACGTTACGCTTATATTTGCCATAGGGTTTACACATGGAAAATCATGATTGGGAATAGTTTCGTGATATTTTATCATTCTGACCTTTCAGAGTGATTTGTTTGATATGGAATCACACCTTGGTTCATCAATTACAATTATCGACATGGAATGAAACATTAGTCCATTTTCTTTGTATTTTATGAAAACTTAAAGGTAAACATATCAGTAACTGACGTTACATAACTGACGTTACACATACTTTTGCTATGGGGTTTACAGAGAACTAATTTATTCAACATGTCATTATACTGCTGCAGTCTACCAGTAACAATCCCAGGTATTTACTTAGCAACAAATTAAAACAAAATCTAAAGACACAAATGGGGTGGGGCCCTTAGAGGACAAGCTCCCCCCCCCCCATGCCATAACACAGTTGAGTAAAATTAATGTAAATGCACCAGGGGATATTTCTTGACATTTGTCTAAAGATTGAATGGTTATTCAACAGTTATGATTACACAGAGCCATTTAGATTCAGCAGTTCCAAGTTATATTGACACAACTAAGTCATTTTGTTTTTTTTTTTTGGTCATGAACTGGAAAGTTTCTATCTAGAGTGCCCCACCCATAATGCCCTGAAGTACTACACAAAACACAGATATTTTTTTTTTTTGTGTGTGTGTGTGTGAAAACAATATCTTTCAGGTCATAGGGAAAAAAACACATACAAATACAAATATTCATAAATATGTGTGAAAGCTAACTGTGATATATTTCTTCTTCTTTTCTTTATTTACTCCTTCTCCTTCAAGGCATTGTTAGGGCCACAAATAAAAAAAAAATATCTCCATCATCAATAATGATTCAAATGAATAGTGTACACTTTTAATATTTTTTTTTTCTGTGAAGAAGAAATCTGCGTATTGGGTCAAAAGGGCATTATTTGTTTATTCCTTGCTTGAAGTAATATGATCTTTTATTTCTTTTCCTTTTCACTGGTATATCAAGGCTTGCAAAAACATCCCAGATACCAAGAAATAGGACTTTGGAACAGAGGAATTTTAAGATCAATATAAACGAATCTTCCTGTTCATAATTATCATGTATTACAAAAATATCCCTGCATGAATGAAATAAAGTAATCAACAAATATAAACATTTTTTTTTTTACCTCACCTCTCACTTTGAGCAACATCAGTGTTAAACGTTGAGCAACGTCAGTGTTAGTTTCAAACAGTAATGACAGTACATGCCTTATGTCAGGCCTGCTTATGTCCTATACAAGATGTGCCATATTAACTATAAAACCACACATTTAAGTGCAAGCGAAGAAATATATCCGTTCCTGCATTTGCCTTGAGGTAGAAACTTCACTAAGCTACCAGAAAAAAAAAAAGAAAAATGCTAGCAAAAGTATAATCATTATTAAAGATTATAAAACTGTTGGCATACAGCTGTACACAAGCTTTTTAATAGAAAAAGGTGGTTACCATGCAACCACATCACTGATTACGCCTACAAACTTTGGTAGCTTTATCATCCTGTAGGACTGTGAATGTAGTGTATGGTAATTTGAGTGCATATTACATATTGCATGTGGTAAAACTAAGCTTCCAGATGATTTAACCCGTTCCTTACGGGAACCTGGTTTACCAGGTTCCCGTGGGAGCAACTGATATACGGGAACCTGGTTTACCAGGTTCCCAAAATGAAGACAAGGGTGCCTGCTTCAGTGGCCTAAATTCATGTTTCATTGTGTTAAAATGCTCAGAAAAGTGGGTTTGATAAAAAGATCAGAGTTTATTCTATCAGGATTTGTTCTCCTGCTATTTAAAAAAGGGGGTTTTACAGTATTATGTACCTTTTCCTGATTTAGTTTTTTGCTTGTTCTGCTGTAAACTCGTACGAACATGTACATAATGATCAAGGCTGAGATCAGTAATAGAAATGCAGGTTCGCTGACCCCAGTCACCTCATTCAGGTACCTGGTTTTGTGTAGAACAAAAGATTCTGAGAGCTCATCAGCGCACGCTCTATTCACACCTCGCACCCGATCGATATTTCCATTGTTCACGGGCACATGTAGTTGACCGTAGAAAGGGGGACACAATGAACCGCTTGACTGCCTTCACACAGCTGAATTACCAACCTGTGTGCCTCTCTGTCGACGGGCGAAAAGAATCTCGTTTGGGGGCATTAAAGGCACCCAGAGAATTGCGGAAGGAACGGGTTAACCTTAAACTTGTGCTGAACCGAAAATCAAAAGCTCAAGGCTCCCCCCCCAAAAAAAAAAGGTAAATATGATAAATAAATCAATAAATGAAATAAAATAAAATGAAATGAAATGAACGAAAAAAATGTTTCCATGGACATATCAAAGGGATTGCTGCTCTTTTCTTTTTTTTTTTTTGATAACCTTTGACTTCCAAGATGTATTGAAATGGCCTAAAGTCAAAAAATTTGCCTCAGTTATAATTACTGTCATGGTAACTGACGTTACATACTGGTATATGATGTTTCGGTAACTGACGTTACACATTTTGATGTGTTCATTTTGACTCTCCAGTATGCCAAGTATCCTTATTTCTGGTATTGAAAGGAAGGCATATGGGCATACATTAGAAATCCTAAGTTACATCATACAGCTCACTTTCTTTGATGAATAAAGTTAAAAATTCCGTGTTTTTGGTTACTGACGTTACATCCATCATTGTCAAACTAATTAAAAGTTGTTTTTTTTTTTAATTCTTTAAAGCAACCAGCTTTTTCTTTCTGTCATTGGGTAAAAGACTTGTCTGGCAACTGCATACATGTAAAATATTGTTGTTTAGAGTACTAGTAAAGTGGGTATACAAAGAGTAAGTTATGTAACAATACACTCTTTCTTACCATTGAGTTATAGGCTTATTTTGGCAGCCATTTTGAAAATCAAAATGGCCGCTTTCGTTGAAAAACATTATGATTCTCAAAACTTCAACTCAAGTATTGTCTGAAAATGTATGGTGTTTGAAACAAATAGCATTTTGAATTTTTGGCATCTGTGTCCTACATACCGTGGAATTGCCCAAATGTAGAAAAATGACAGTTCTCGAAGAACCGACTTGTTTTTTATCAAGACTGGACATCGGTGTACATAATGAGTTTAAAGTAGGAAAATCATATTATTGTACTACTATAGAAACAGGACATGTGCACGAATTAATTTACGAGCGATTAGTGTTTATATGCAGTGTATAATTATATAACAGGTCCAAGCGCTTACCTTCTCCAGAGTGGCCATAGAACACAGCAGTAGTCAATGATGACAGGAGAACGAGGCAGTATCTTCTATCCATCACAGGTAGTCAAAGATTGAGATAATTAATTGAATGCACGTTATTACCGTACTGTCTCAGCAGACTGTCAGGTAATCACACTCATACTAATAAAAATGGCGACGATTGCACACACACCCAACTTAACGCGAGACGGACCAAACTCTTTTGTTGAGTGAGTGCGTGGGAGTTTAATAGTGCAATGCTCCTACCCTTGACGGAAGCCGTTTGCTCGCGGACATGTTCGTGAATTCTTTATACTAGTATGTCTCGTATATTATGTCCTTTACAGCTGATACATGTGGCACATTTGAGTTCGTAGGAGACATGACTGTTTGCTCATATCATGCATGAATGACATCGTACAATACACACATTCTTTTCCCAATTCCAAAGGCAGGCCTCCAATCTGAATATACAGAAGCGCTATTTGTACAATTGGATTGCGTGGAGTCTTCAATTTAGCGCAGGGCACCTCAGCACCCATCAAGTGTTAGAAGTTCAGTGGCTTACAACAGAAATAGCACGCATACACAGTTACTCATTTTTTCCTGAACCAGATATACCCGAACAGAACACTGACATAACCATGGCTCATCTGATAGCAAATCATATTCACATGTTACGTGTATGACAGTAACTCTAACACACACTTCATCATTCATATGATTAAACCTAAACTTTTTCAAAGAAGTAGAAGTAATGTTTAGGCCGGCATGATGTTATTGAAACAAAACAAATGGCTTCAATTTGTCACTTGATATGATATTGCTAGGGGCATTACAAACACACTTCACAAATGTTATCTTATATAACACGTGTATTAGGGTTACTAGTAGTCCATGGAGAAGACCTTAACGAAATCGAAAAATATGTCATGTCATGAAATAAGAAGCCTGGTAGACTTGTATATCATTTGATTTGTTGTTGTTGTCGTTGTTGTTGTTGTTGTTGTTTTGTCCACAAGTGATATGAATACTCTTGAATCTCCACAGGTATAATAACTAATCGCTCGTGTCATTTCCAGTGTCACTATCATTATTATACGCAAATTTTTCGATAGCGTCTTTCGGGGAAAACTGTCATTCACTCGTCTCCTCTGTTGTTTTCGTCACACACGAGAAGGGAGTGATCAGTGAGGAAATGAACGAGATCTTCAAAACGAGAAAATGGATAGGAACGCAATGGTTACTTCAAGCTTGCTCCTAGTGCTGGCATTGACATAAAGCAATTATTATGAAACGTTTTTTGCATCAATTGTGAGCATGCGTGGGTATACTTATAGGCAACATCAACTGCCTTTATGTATAGTGTGCCATATCTACACAATGTAGAAAAGTCCAAGCAGTAAACTATGTGTGACATGGTATTAAGTAAAAAGAAAAAGAAAAAGAAAATTAAAGAGGTCTTTGAATTTACGTTTGTATAATGGCAGGATGATAAAGAATACAAAGATGTATTATACCCTGCGTGGACTTTGTACCCAGCGGTTGTCACAGTTTTGAATAACATCAGAGATTTTGAATCGAATCAACCAACAGGTTTCTAACAGCGTGCACATCATAACATCTTATCCGTTAGGAGCTCCGAGAGTCGTCTCAGTGGTCACGTGATCACATGGCATAAGAAGGAACTAAAGAATTATCTACTTCAATTCATGTCAGATTTGACTTGGGGCCAACATGAAATCAAATGCCCAAACCGATAGAACAGCAAAAGGGGATGGCTAGTAACTGATCAGTGCGAATCAGTGGGAGTGCTGGGGGATGATTGTTCCAATCCTTGTGAGTACTATCTATTGTTGTGTGACAAATGTTTGCTTCAGAACGGTCGCATATTCAAGAAATGTGCAGTTTAATGCCCCATTACTGAACAGGCATGCCAATCTGGAAACATCAAACTGCACATTACTTGAATATAGATATATAATGTATACTCTTAAATGAATCCCACAAGGATTGAAACAATCACCCCCCACCATTCCCACTGATTCCCACTGATCAATTACTAGCCATCCCCTTTAATAATCTAACATGATCGAAATCATATCGTGAGAAAGATGTAGAACTCCAAGAGTTTTGTTGTTGTTGTTATTGTTGTTGTTGTTGTTGTTGTTTTGTCATGAAAACATAATGCCGTCCCCAGAAACGTTTTAAAGTATTGGAGCAGGTGAAAAAAAGAGTTGGTATACGTATTATAATATATTTATATAATATCACACAATCTATCTGATGGGGCCATTTCAGGGGAAAAAAAAAAATCTGTTGGAGTATACACTGTTTCGATTAATTGTCATTCCATACCAGGTAGTGGCAGTATGGATGAGACAAATTTTCGCCCCGGCACAAATTGTTGCCACCTGAAACAGGCGACAAACTATGCATGGGGCTGACGGCACAGCCCGCCCTCGAAGCACATTTTTGGTGGCAACATTATTCTTGACATAATCATTGACATACCAACACATTACTAGCATGGCTACATCTATGCAAACAAGCCATGTAAAAAGTCACGTTGAGGTTTCAAGAAAGTGTGTATATGGCATGTCCGGTCGTGCGTGTATGTGTGTACGTGTTATATGTTTTCATGTCAGCCGGAAGATTATTATTCAGTTAAGTGTTTATCATTTGCCTGTAAACGTATGCTTGAAAATTTATCCAGAACTATCTGTAACTCACTTTTGAAATAACACTAACTGATCTAAAATCAAAACAATTATCATGAAAACATGTTTGCAGCTAAACATGCCTAGATAGGCAATACGCTCTGACTTTATCTATAAAAATATGTCTTGTAACTACAGTGTAGCGGTGTCCAAGCAGAAACAATAACTGTGTGAATTGATACAAAAGTAAACTTTTAAAATTCGGCTTTTGCATTTTATAGCATGATGTAAAAATACATAATAATATGTATTATGTGCAGCATGGACTTTGTACTCGGCCCAGGGTTTGAATAGAATCACAAATTATGAATAGAATCAAGAAACACGTTCGAACAGTGAGCGCATCATAAACATTGTTCTGTAAAGAGATGCGAGAGTCGTGCCAGCATTGACGTGATCACAACGCATGCGCAAAGGGTTTAAAGGTTTAACTATCAATTCCTGTGAAATGTGACTTTTTAAATGAAATAATAATGTCCAACCAACAGAACAGAGGATGATCTATAAAAGTCACACAATGAGAAAGACGTATAGAATTCCAAGTTTTCTTCATGTTTTCCTGAATCAATAATGTCAGTCCTTACTGCCTTAGGAAATATACCACAGGAAGAGGTAATGAAATTATGTGAACAAGCAATTATGGCGTCAGGTCAGGGAAAAAAAAAGAATTTCCGTGTATTTACTACACTTCTATTTTGATTTCTTGCCATGCCATATCAGGTAGTGGCCATTATGTTTATCGAAACCTTTGTTTGATAATATCCGTGCTTTCATTTTTATTTTGTGTGTGTGAGTGTGTGTGTGTGTGTGTGTGTGTGTGTAAACGTGCAGCTCAGTCAAATTTTAATTATTCATTTTATTCTATGTCTACATCCTGCCAAGAGACGAGGGGATTCCTCCTATAACTTAAATGGGTTTGTCTTCAGCATTATTTCTGGACTTGAATGATCATTATAACCGCATTCTCTTTTTCTCAATTCGTATGGTATAATAAATTTCGCCACTACAAATCCAATCATTCTTAACACTATACAGATAAAAAAAGCCTGTCTTTCTTTTCTGTCTCTATGTCTCTCTGTCTGTCTCTCTCTCTCTCTCTCTATGACTCTTTGGAATTTTTTTTATTTTTTTTCTTGTTTATTTGTTTGTTCCGTGATGGAAAATAGAGACAATGGAGAATAGAAAATTAATCTTAGTTTTCAATGTATCTCTTGTTGTTATATACGTACCGTAATCCAAACAAACCGTGGTTATGCTAGCTTTAAGTAAATACAAATGTATGATAATAAATCAGATAAAAAGCTTAATTCGTGTTTAATTTCATAACTCTTTAGTTTGTATGTTTATGTATGTGTGTGTGTCTGTCTGTGTGTGTTGGATGTATGTGTGTGTATGTGTTTGATGTGTGAATGTCAAAAACAAATTACATTATAATTTGATTGTATTATGTTCTTTTATACAGTCTGGTTGAGTACTTGGGGTGGATCACTTCACCAGTGTATGCACTCTGCTCTTTGCAATGTATTGAAGCTGGATCTTATACGTGCATGCATGACGTATGACTGTCTCAAAACAAGACCTCCATTTTATTTCCTATCAGAGGGATGGAGATTTCTTCTTACTAAGAAGAACATGATAACACACGTCATTACTCAGAAAGACTCCGAGGGGAGTTAAGCGCGCGGTCCACGAGTTCTTCGATTGGACGCTGTAGAGAGAAACACAGTATGACTATACTTACTGAGCCACCTTGCCTTGTTACTGACTCATTACGTAATGATTGGTTAGGATTTGAAAACAACCAACAAGAACAATAATTGTTCTTAGCGTGGGGCATAGGGCATAATAATAATCTTGTCAACTGACATGCTGTGTCGTTTCTCTACTTTTTTTCTATTCTAATTATATGATATAATTAATACGTCATACAATGAATCATCCATTCTGATCGATCATGTGTGGTCACTAGTTTTCCCCGCTTCCTTCAGTAAGAATGATACAGCTTCCGCCGACTGAATTATGCTCAGACTTCACCAGACTGGCATTGATTCGTCGTAGATGGGGTGTTACCAGTCTTGGCATATATTATAGTATTGGCATAGTCTTTGCATAAGTTGATAAATCACCTATGAGCAAATTTTTAACCATAGTCATTTTAACCATACTGCCTCGAAGCAGCCGATATTATTTTTTTTTACAACATTATGAGATTAGTTTTACTAATTTTGTAGACATGCATATGATACGAGTTCTTTAAGATTCAATTCAATTCAGCAGTAATTTATTCTATTTTTTTCGACAAAACATATGGATTCATAATTATCATTCTTATCATAAGCGGCAAACTAATAAAGAAACTTTGTAAAACAATAGTGAGAAATTATGATACGTCATTGACATAACAAGACACTGTAATAAACTTCGGAGAATTATACTACGTAGTGTATGAAAAATTAATGGACACATTGAACAGACAGCCCTTGTCATAATGTTGGCCCTTCTGAATAAGTAAGTCAATACAACATACTTTAATTTCCGAAGCCCAATACAGAGAACAAAATGATATTCAAATACACTGTAAAAAATTGCTGTAAAAATTACAGTAATTTTTAACGGTAAAATGCTGTAGGAGCGATTTTACGGCAATTTGCCGTATATCTTAGGCGGTTCACGGTAATTTTCTGGAAGCATTATTGCTGTTCTTTTCGGAGACAAATGTTACGGTAAATTACTGTAACAGAGCGCCCGAAGTGCATTCTGGGATACACAACGTCACACGCGCATGCGCACCATGCGCGAGCGCGGAACATAAATCTCTGCAAACGCTTGGGTGTCTGAAGGAGAACATAAGTTGCCAGTTATCTGTTGAAATCATCGAGAATCAATTGCAAGTGTACATTTCTCTGGTAAGTGGGGATGATGTTTTTCCTAAGGATCTTTTAGATCTGGAAATTTTGTGTCTATATTTTTCCAATATTATGTAATATTTCATGGAAATTTGACATTCAATTCATCGTACTCACTTTTCGCAAGATGTGTGTGTTAATGTGTATGTGGTGTTGTCTACGTAAGATGTGTACGTGTGCGGGGTGTTTTATGTGTGTGGCTACTACTATGCCTATGGCCATGCCTATGGCTATGCCTATGCCTATGCCATGCAGATTCGAACGAGACGACTGGACTGGACTGAACGACTTTAATAACTTAGTTTTTGAATGCTCAAATATTTCAACACAAGATCTATCTATAGAATGTAGAATAAGTTGAAATTATCTTATAAGTGCTTCTCAACATTTTATTTGTATCACTATCACGTCGCAGGGTGCGGTTTTTTATTCGCAGTAGACTAATATTTGCATAGGATAGGGTCTATTTGCAAGAATCCACAGTCAATTGAAGGAGGCAGACTTAGTCAGAAGAAGAGATATCCTAATACGTATCATGTACAAGTACTGTGTACTACATACAGTACGTCTACGTGTACCAGGTATGGTCTAGGTCTATGTGTCTACTGCATGCTATATCCTTGCTGGCCGCCGGCTGACAATGACAATGACAATGATTGGCTATCCCTACGTCTAGAGATCTAGGCGTCTTTTATTCACAGCGCGCTACGCTAGCGTACAGCCTGCCTGTGTGAGCCGAGATTTATCTTCATTTGCATTGATTAGCACCTTCCTGTCTCTTCTGACAACTGCAACACTGAATACTTGACCCAGTCTCAATCAGGCATATGCTATGATAATCAGGAACGAACGATTTGAGCGGTTATCTTAGAAGTTATCAGAACATACATAAAAATGCACACATGGGACTAGATTCTAAATGTAAACAAGTAATGAATGCACCGCTAACTGTTAGTACTGCCGCTGCTTATTTTGACACCTGGGAAGGCATTCATGATATTAAATATATATTGATAATCTTCGATCTGATTTAGCTGATAAAGTATAGAATCACAAAGATAAAGAGTTATTTTATTTGATCTTTTACCGAGGGAGAGGGGTCCATTCAGTCACGTCAGTGCAGGGAGTGACTGTTCTTATTTGTATGGCGCAGCAACGCAGGTAGCCCGACAGACAACGCAACCTTTTTTGTTTTTCTTTTTCTTTTTTCCTACCATGATATATGCACTGTACTGCGCACGTGTATGTGCGAACAGTTCCGACGTGACTGGACCCCTCGCCCACGGTAAAAGATCATTTAATAAAATAACTCTTTATCTATGACATGATTCCAGATGGTCTATATTTTATCAGCTAAATCAGATCAAAGATTAACAGCATATTTAATATCAATGCCTTCCGAGGTGTCAAAATAAACAGCGGCAGTACTAACAGTTAGAGGTGCATTCATTGCTTGTTTACATTTAGAATCTAGTCCCATATGTACAGTTTTATGTATGTTCTGATAACTTCTAAGATAACCGCTCAAATCGTTCACTCCTGACTATGCATGCCTGAGTGGGACTGGGTCAAGTATTCACTGTTACAGTTGTCAGAAGAGACAGAAGGTGCTAATGCACTTTCGTATCCTGCCCGCATCCATGAAAGAATTTTCTTCAAAATTTCAGAGAGTAATCACCAACATGTATCGCATCTTTCACCTCAATTTGAATCAAGTGAGACAGAGGCCGAGGGAACTCTCCATCAGTGTAATTGCTCAACATGATTTCTCTGATGTATGCTGAAGTTAGTATCAAATGAGTGAGCCATTGGCGCACCCCATCTAAAAAAAAAATCCCCCCCCCCCCTGCAAGTATTATGCAAGTTCATTGATGAACAACTGAAAATTGATTTGAGATTGGATTGGAGCTTCAAATTTGGGGACTGCTATATTTAAATTAAAATCAATTAAATGACACTATAGTGTAGAGTTGAATCGAACTTGTAATTGTGGTATAAACACTTGATTTTCATATGATTCTTTTCCTTTATGCACCCTTAATCTTCAGGTAACTGCTACTGCTGAGGAATTCGAAAGCGCAAGCGAGGCAATTGAATGTGAAGCACCGAAGCTTGTCATCCAAGGTGCGTTATCATTTATGACTTCCAAAGATTTTGATTGAAAATCGTTGTAGAATGATATAATTGGACATTGTAAACATTTTCACTTTTGGTTGTAGATTAATGTCTGTATAGATTATGTGTCCATCTTCTTAACCAGACTTGTAGTTATCGTACTTTCAGCCTTTTACAGTTTTTAATTCATTTCAAACTGTAACATCATTTGAATGTACAATGCAATCACTTACCAAGGAGACGTGTGAATACTGTATGATCCTAACCAAATGGTAAAAACAAGAGAGGAAGAAAAGAGCAAAATATGATCTATACTTTTCACTCTGTGCTCTTGTCTAGTGATATTTCCCCAATGTGTATTGGATTGGAGGGGGGGGGGGAGGAAAAAACATATCTGGTCTATCAAAAATGAGAAGAAAATATACATATAGTGCATGCTCTCGAGTTGAATATGTACCATAATATGTGCATCCATATACGGTATATTTGACGAAAATGAGCATGTACTATGCGTTATATACATGTAAGATGGTCAACTGCGTTATATGCATATAAGATGGGAAACTGCTCTTGGGATTGGAACTCACAAACTCTACATTCCAACATTCATTGATAAAGTGCAATGAACTCTGTATTATCGATAAATTTTTATCGTTATCGAGCGTTGTTTATGGCAGTTTGTGTAAAAAAATGGCATATAATGAATTACGCAATGGCAAGACATGCGAATCTGACCAATCAGAAACCTTGTTTCATACAATATATTTTACTCTTTAGGGAAAGGTGTCAGAGATGTTCCCATCAGCCAGTGTAGCAGAAGCAAAACCATAAATCAGTTGAGCCAAATGAAGGTCGTAATGATTAAATCTTAACTTTATTTTTGTTTGATAGGGGATCCCATTCCCTCAGCAACATCCAGATGGACGGTTCTTGTGGAAAATGGTGCTATTGGTCAATCTCCACCAGCTGAAGCAGGCTTCATTTGTGGGTAAGCCTTCCTGTTTGCCTCATACTACAATCTGAACTTGCAGTATCAGAGCACCGCATCCACAACACTCGAATTCATTCAGAGGTACAAATGGCATGCAAAATATCAGAAGCATAGAATACCTGAGCTCCTTTTTTTTTATTTTGAATGTACTTTATCATGTGTCAATATGCTGCAGCCTGCTGGAGGTGGGTGCCGGAGGGATTAATTTTTTTCTTATTGTTGTTGTCCGTTCATCTGTCCTGTTTTCATTCTCTCGATAGCTGAAGACCCTTTTAGTGGCTCCCCTTCAAACTTGGCTCATTTGGGGTCAAAAGTCATAGAGGTTATTGTATACATGAAAAATACCATCATTCTTGTGATAACTTAGGAAGCAACTGACAGAACAACTAAAACCTTTACTCATGTATGCATATGGCAATGATAATCTGATTAGATTATCAAAGTTTTTGAAAATGTTAAAAGTTCAGTGTATTCAGGTATGGCAATGTTGGAGGCATTAATTTTGACTGCCATTCAAGAATCCATCTGGTTATTATATTGTTTTCATTGAAAGGTATTTATTCAGGGTGGCTTTAAGAAAATGCAGCATTCTAGATCTTTTGATTGTGATCTGGAATTGTTTGAGGTATTTGATAGATCAGCACTTCCCGTTTTATATAACATCCACATCATTAATTCTCAGAACTTAAGGCATTTTGATTCTAGAGCATTTTTTCTTGAAAAAATAGACAATTCCAAAATATGTTTCATGTACTTTGCTACCAAAATCATGCTTGGTGGAGTGAGCAACATGCACTTGTGGGCTTGCCCTAGAAAAAAAAAAAAGTATTCATGACATAAGTTTTTGGGAAGGCAAATAAGATTTTCTTCACAACTGTCACATTTTGAAGGTAAACATACCTTCGGACAATGCTGTGTGAAACTCCAGAATGTCAAGAACTATGAACTACTAGCCGACAAACATCAGGCATACTAAGGTGTTTTTATAGTTTGTGTTTGTGTTTGCGTTTGTTTATAATTTTTTTTTGTTAGTTTGTTTGTTTGGGTTTTTTTTTTGCCTCCTTTGTTTTAGAGAAGAGCTTGGCTCTTTACTAGCCCCCCCCCCCCAAAAAAAAAAAAATGTATAATTTATAATTAATGTTTAATAAATTTTAGTATAGGCTTGCTAATCATGAGTCCATTATTTATATAAAGCCAAACAAAAAATTAAAAAAAATCATTTCAATTGTGAAATTAATCTATTTTTGTAATATCTTACCATCTTTTTTTCTTTCTCTCTGTCAGATGTCTCCTTTGAATGAGTCTGGACGGATCCAAGTGCGGCGGATGTAAGAGACAGTGCAACGGATGTAAGAGACAGTGCAACCCCAAAGTAGTGGCATTTGTATGCCATTTCGCTGACTTCCAGTGGCTTTAATCTTCACCTCTAGAGATTGAAATCTACAATGCTGTAGCCAGAGGCAGCACTGCAACCCAAAATAGTGTCATTCGTACGCCGATTTGCTGACTTTCAGTGTTTTTATGCTTCACCTATATATTATTACCTACATGTAGCCAGTCCTAGGTTGTCGTTACCACCAAGTGCCTGCATGAATGCTGGCAGACTTAATTGGAATCAGTCCTGATGGGTCCAAGTGCAGAGGATCTAAGAGGCAGCAGTACAACCCCAAAATAAGTGTTGTTCATACGCCGATATGCTGATTTTCACTGGGCTTAATGCTTAAACCTGTATATTTTATGTGGATTTCGCCAGTTGTTAGGTCATCCTGAATTTCAAATGCCTGTATGAACAATCACACACATGCCTGTGTGTTGTCATAGAAGTGTAGATTACAATCTGATTCTGAGTATTTGGTTTTTACTTCCAAAGTCCAAATTTTAGATCTTTTCTTTTTTCAATTTGAATGTGTAGAAATATACACATATTGTAAAGGACCTATAATTATCATAGAAATTCATGTTGACTTGTTGCCCCATACTTTTGTATACATCACACATTTATTGAAGGGGGTACCGAATGCTGAAACAATGTTAGTTCATTAAAAAAAAAAAAAAAAACATGTTTTTATTTGCAGAAAATCATCTGCCTAAAGTTTTTTTTTTTTTAAATTCGTGTTGCCAGAAAAACCCTAAATTACGGTAAGATTTCAGGATAGTTTGGCCCCTCAGCTGTGCCCCAATTTCAGCTAGTTAACCACAATGACATCAAAGTGGTTACCTTGTCGCCCAATTCTAGCGAAATGTGCGCAAGGTATAAAACATTTTGTACAGTCTAGGGCGCAACACATCTGCAATACGCGCACCTCGGTAACCACTTTGACGTCATTGTGGTTACCTAGCTGAAATATCCTGAAATCTGACCATATTTGGGGGATTTTCTGGCAACATGATTTAAAAACAAAACAAAACTGAAGGCAGATGATATTCTGCTAATAAAATCATGATCTTTTAAATGAACTAAAATTGTTTCAGCATTGGGTACCCTATTTAAAGGGGATTCTAGGACAACTACCTAATACAGTGCACTCCCCGTTATAACGAAATGCTCGGGACCGGCAGTTTTCTTTCGTTATAACCGAACAAATACAATATACAACGAAAACAAGGAAACCACGTATTATATCATATTCAGTTTGCTTAATACTGATCATACACTGGAAAGCTATGTCAAATGTGATGGGATAACTGTAATACAATAATAAACGCAAGTTCCCCTCAGAAACTGTGCATGACACAAGGAGCGAACACACAGTGGTGTGAAGCGTTCACCCATGCAGAGACGCTATAAAATGTGCTTGTTCCGCTACGTATTTTCGAAAGCAATTCGCATTTCGCATTTCGTTTTAACGGAACACATTTCTTTTGTTTTTCTTTGTCCGTGGCGCTCGGAAAAGACTTCGTTATCACGGAAATTTCGTTATAACCGTGTTCGTTATAAGCGAATTTTGCTCCATAGACTTTAATGGTGATAATTTTGGGATCAGAAGATTTACTTCGTCATAACGAAATATCGTTATAACTGTGTTCGTTGTTACGGGAGTGCACTGTAGACAAGTATGCCCTGGAGAACTACCCTCCAGGAAACCACCCCCCCCCCCCCTGGAAAGCCAGCCCCTGACAACTATCCCCAGGACAACTAACCACCAAACAACTACCCCTTGGACAGCTACCCTGGGGTAGGGTAGTTGTTTGAGGGGTAGTAGTCTCGGGGGTAGTCGCCGGGGGCGAGCTACAGCCCCCTCCCCCCTACATATTTATGCCTCCGCCTACCAAAGTTGGTGCCAGAGGCATTATGTTTTCTGGTTGTCTGTCCGTCCTGCCATTATAAAAAAACAACAATGGCCCTGACTGGCCATATAATACCTCGTTCTTTGAGTTTATATATTCATGTTCATGAATGAACATCTGAGAAAACAAATTTTGAAGTTCTTTGCAATCAAGTTTTATACATGTATGATATTAGACCACTAGTGTAAAGCTGTTTACTGGGAGCATTGCAAACTTGTGTAATGTATAATATCGGTGATGTACATTGTGTATATAGTTCTAAAATAACAGCTCGTTTGTTCAAAGATATTTTGGCAATCTAGAGCTTGTGGCGGCCAGCCCCACTGGTTAGTATTGCAGTATTAGGAATATTTTACTGAATGCAATTTTTTTCTATTTGGCAATTTAATGTGTAATGTGTAATTTAAAGGCACAGGCTAACCCTGAAAGAGCCTGGTTAATTTTTAGTCTTGTTAGATCCTTGGGGGGGGGGTGGGAGGTGATCACATTGTGGCGTGGAAAAAAAATCACGTAAAGTCGTCGTAAAAAGTTTTCACCTTTCACCTGCTTCCTCGTTCTTGCAATAACTCAAAATCCATTTGAGGTATGAACTTCAAACATGATGCTAGTATGTATCACCATACATTGTATAAATACGATATGATTAGATTTTGGGATATGTAGGTTGAAGGTCATGGTCACAGACATCAGTTGCTGTACTGGTAGACGTTAGCTTTGTTAATGCGATATCTCCAGACCGATTTGAGGCAGGAACTTCAAACTTTGTGTAAGTATGTATCACCATAGGTAGATGATCTCGGGTACGTAAGTCAAAGGTCAAAGGTTAGAGAGGTAAATTCTGAAATTGAAGGATTTTTTGCCTTGTTTACACTATTGGGGTGTTGCAAGAAAGTTGCAATTAATTGCAACTGATTGTCACTGGCCAATCAAAATCATTGTTGCATGCGTGTCTTCTTAATAGGGCAGACCTGAGCCAATCAGAATGGTTGTTTCAAAATTAGCGATTATTTGCAATTGATTGCAACTTTCTTGCAACACCTCATATATCTCAAGAACCACTTGTTCCATTAACTTCAAACTTGTACTTGGTACTAGTACATGTATGTATCACCATAGGAAGACAATCAGATTAGATTTTGACAAATGTACGCCAAAGGTCACTTACCATGAAAATTCAGGTTTTTGCATTGTTAACAACACTCTTGAACAATTTGAGCCATGAACTTAAAACTTGGAACAACATGTAGTATTCATCACCATAGTGAGACAAATTTCATTAGATTTTTGTTCACTGAGGTCAAAGTCAAGAGGTCATAGATGTCATTATACATATGGGAAGTTATTGGGTTGTTTTAAGCTATTTAGCTTTGTTATCATACATTTATATGCCTCAACTATTTTGTACTCATGACGAGGAGGAGGTAGAGTGATCAGACTTTGGGGTTATAAGGTGTGAGGTCCATTGTCAAAGAGGTCAACTAATATATATGTTTGTTATTCTGGTTATCACAATAATCAAAGTACAATTTGAGCCATCAATTCAGAGGAGGCATATATGAGATGCAGTCGCATTCATCTTGTTTTCGTTAATCAATTGTAAAGAATTTCAAAACTGAGTTGTATATTGCACTGCTTAGTGTGCCTTTGCTCATGAAGATATTTACAAATACTGTGATAAGCTGTTTACTGGGAACATTGTAAACATTTAATTTATGGGACTAACTTGTCTAGCGCGTAGCCCACCAAGGTTAAGGTATTAAGATTAAGGAATCATTGTGATATCTGTCCATTATGCTGTAAAAAAAAAAAAAAGGTAAAATACTTTGACCAAAATGTAGTAGATATATTACAAAGTGTGGGTAAAGAAAATGAAACCCAGATTTATTTTCAAATCTCTAAAATTAGTAATTGGAATAACTTTTGAACACTAGTCTTAATTTAAACCTTTTGGCAATATTTGCTGATGTCTGATTGAGCTCAAATCTTTTTGGTGTGACGATTGCATTAAGAGGAGCAATTTAAACCTAAAAATACCAGACTATTTGTAGTCTTGTGTGTGTGTGTGTGTGTGGGGGGGGGGGGGCATTATGCCCCCCTACAAACTTAGCCGTGGATTGCCCGATCACAAATCAGCATGCATGTTGAATTCGTCATAATCTACAAAATCGTATACTAGTAGTTGATTTCCTTCAATGATTTTATTGTTTTAATTATGCTAGTTTATACTTTATACTAATTTGTAATTTATGAAATCAGAGTTTTTGCTCTACATAAAGCTCAAAAATGCTGTTTTTTATCTGGATTTTGTTTTTATTTGGAAATAGGATATTGTTGTGTTGTGTGTTTATGCAATAAAGACTTTCCAAAGTTTCATGCAAATGTTGTACTTCAGTGTATTTTTGTGCCAATTACTGTAAAACAATACGCTTTAATTTAAATGGTATTTCACTTTAAATTGGGTAAATTTACAGTAATTTACTGTGGAAAGTGTACAGTATATGGCGTAAATTACTGTAAACTGGGTAAATTTACAGTAATTTACTGTGGAAAGTGTACAGTATATGGGGTAAATTGGGCAGGTTTACAGCAATTTACTGTAGAAAGTGTACAGTATCACTGTAATGTAACCAAAAAATTACAATACATTACTGTAATTTAACCAAAATTTACAGTAGCTACCATTACAAAAGTTTTTAATTTTACAGCAAGATACAGTAAAATGTACAGTATCTCCCTGTAGATATTAAAAAATTTACAGTAATTTACCGTAGGACAAAGTTACAGCAGCTTACTGTAAGAGGAAAATTACAGTAAATTACTGTGCAGCAGAGTTGCCAGCAATTTACTGTAAAAACTACAGTAAATTTTTTACAGTGTAAGACTATAAGAGACAATTACACTGGCATACAAAGACAACAGAGAGAAAAAGGGAGAGAGAGAGAGAGAGAGAGAGAGAGAAAGAGGTAAACACATGGAGACAGTGACCTGCAAATGTTTATCGGAAATTGCAGCTGTAGCTTCGCAGTGTGTTTTGAATGTGCAGAAAAAAAAAGGAAGGAATTTCGTAAATACACTGAAGAGAGACAACGCTACATTCGGTAATACGATTGTAGCAACAAAATGACACACATTACATGGAATTATGAAATAACAAACATACACACTCGTATAAAAACATCAACACCTATGTTCATTTCCTGTACATTTTTTAACAAACAGCGCACTATTAACAGCAACGCTAAATTCCAGAAACATCGACTTCCAAGTCATTAGAAAAGGGTCATCCGAAGCTTAAAGGGGAAGGCTAGTAACTGATCAGTGGGAATCAGTGGAAATGCTGGGAGATGATTGTTCCAATCCCTATTGGATTCATTCAAGAGTACATTATATATCTACTGTTGTGTGAAAATTTTTTGCTTCAGAACGGTGTCATATTCAAGTAATGTGCAGATTAATGCTCCGTCACTGACCAGGGACGCTAACCTGGAAGCATTAAACTGCACATTACTTGAATATGAGACCATTCTGAAGCAAATCATTTTCACACAACAATAGATATACAATGAACTCTTGAATGAATCCCATAAGGATTGGAACAATCATCTCCCAGCATTTCCACTGATTCCCACTAATCAGTTACTAGCCTTCCCCTTTAATTTAACAACGCATAATGACTCAGAATGTATGTATTAAAGTATTTTCATCGGAATGGTGTACCGTAACTGAAGTACTGAAATATTATTACTAAGATTGTGTATTCTATTTTTCATGATTGAACGGGTACCAACACTGATTTTGACGAAAAGAATGTTATCCAGATATTCGATGAGGCAAGTGGGCAATCTGAGTCGGATATGACTCGAATTGAAAAGAAATATACGTTTGCTGATTAAAATGAGTGTATACCCAAGTTCACTTCTCAGCCAAACTGCAAACCCAATCTGACTTCCTGACAAGGTGCAATTCAATTCAATTCAATTCAATCTTAGTTTATTTCCAATCATCGAAAATCAAAAAAAAAAAAAAACATAGTACAAAGTATACATGTGATGAAATAATATTGTTCAAACGTTTGCAAAAGGTTCATGTAATATATATACGAGACAAATTATAGAACAACATATGACATGTACAATATTTAGGAAAAACACTGTATAAATACTTCGTGGGCGAGCGGAAAATAAATTCGATTATGAAAAATAGTGATCCACTAAAAAGCAAAGCTTGTCGGACGTGGATCGCTAGATATATAATGAGTAAATGATATACTATTCTATAACAATATACATGTAACTATTTTGAGATACACCGGTTGGGAAAAAATATAGAATACCAATGCTAGTGCCCGGACACTGCTCACTGAACCACGTGTACCGGGAAAATATGACAAGGACAACACGTTCGTACACACATTCGATTACCCAGACGTATATACACTGTAAGACGCGAGACAGTACCGAGAGGAGAGAAGACGGTAACAATACAAGTCTACGAAGAAAAAAAGACGGTAACAATACAAGTCTTTGAAGAACACAAGACAGGAAAGGAAGAGGAGAGAAGAAAGAAGAGAAGTCTGCACACAGAACACGCCAAGTGCTGCGACATCAGGACAGGTGAAAGCTCAAGCATGAATTAAAACAATCTAAATAATCTAATATTATAAGTAGAAAGTAAATGTTTTCTGAGTTTGTATTTAAATGTAACAAATTTGGGGGAATCTTGTAAACTATTATCTAAATTATTCCAACGTCCGGGTCCGGTATAAAGCAATGTATTTTGGGCATGTGCGGTTCTCATTAATAGAAGATGAAATTCGTCGGATTCAAATGCACAGCTCGAGGAAGCTCCAAATACAATTTCACTTGTCGGGCAAGGCTCAAACCCAACTCCATTTCTCCAGGAGGGTGCAAACATAATTTCATTAATCGAGCGAGGCCCAAACTCAGTTTCTTTAAGCGAGAAAGGTACCAACCCAATATCATTTTTCGATCAGGATGTAACCCCGATTCTGCTGCTCAAGCAGACCGCACGACGCATGATATTACTCTCCTGCCTGAGTGTACAGTTCCGTGAATCATGTAGATTTGATTGGGTTCATTTGATTTGAGTCAAATTCACTGTCTAAGTATAGAAGTTTTCATCCAGTTACAAAATAACGAGTCTAATCCCGAAGCAGGCCTGAAAGCTCGTCCTAAAGAAAGCAATATTAATGACATTTCACAACGCAATTAGTCTCCATCAAAATAATACATAACGAGGAAGAAGACAAAAGGCGATATCATCCTATTAGCTATAGAATGATAATGAAGAGTCCAATTGCAAGACACCTTGTATGCAATTTCAAAGAACTACGAACGAATACCCTTACAATGAACGTTCGAATACTGTATTATTTACGCACTGTATTCGTGGTCTATAAACAACACCTTTTTCTATGCATTAGGCAGCTCAATTACAAATGCCTCAGCATGTCAAGCCGTCTGGACACGAAATGTATCATACTTGAATTACTAATAATAATTTAGCATAATGTACATGTCAATCAACTATGAGAGTGACAATTGCGACAATCAAATTTCGAAATCTATCGGTATGCATTAGTGTTGATTGGAGACGAATATTATTCTGAATTGCATGGTCCACCGGAGTGGTATATATGACTGGAGTAGTTTAATGATTGTATATTCCTATTGTCATGTGTCAAACGAATGTTGTGCGGAAGCTCCTGTGTGCAATGTAATATAATCATGTGTGTGTGTGTGTGTGTGTGTGTGTGAGTGTGTGTGTGATGCCCTCGTTCTTCACCTCCTTTGAGGTTTTATGGTTTATTGTATTTTTGGTTGTTGTTTTTCGGTACAATATTCGTCTCATCAGAAGTAGTTCCAAGATCTGCAAAATGTGAAAATGCAAATTCATGAGTCAATGATTATCATTTTATTAACTTTCTTACAACTTTGTGAGAACGTAGACATTGCTTTTTGATGTCACTGTAAAACATTTGTTTTTTGTTCTATGGATCTTGAATCCACAGGTGGACACGTGCGAACATAGCGAAATTCGGAACATCATCATCAAAACACATTGCTCTTCTACACAATGCAATTGTTAAGTACGTTGCCTGGTGTGTATGGGTGCGTGCGTGCATGCGCGCGCGCGCATGTGTGCGTGTGTGTGTGTGTGTATGTGTGTTGTTGTTGTTGTTGTTGTTGTTGTTTTCAGTACACGTTTAGCCATGGAGCTACTAGCTCAAACTCTAAGACTTGCTTGCTGTTCGTATTCCTGCTCATCGAAAAAAGATAACATAATAAAACTGATCATTGTGCATGACACAAAAACAGAGTTCTTGAAAACAAAATAATTATTTTACTTAACACGAAAACTGATAAGGACAACACTACGTAAAGGAAACACATGAAACACAAGTGTATCTACAAGATCGGTCAACAAGGTAAATCATTCAGCCATAAAAGAGCATCTTCACAAGTTACTGTCACAATGTTTGAGCAATGACTCAAGATGGTATCTGTCGTATTTAAGTTTGTGAGCGTTTTCTAAATGTTTTTGTTAAACTTTCGTCAGTACACAGGCACATGCCTCTAGTAAATCGATAAAGCTCTCTATTATTACTACAATGCACTCCCGTTACAACGAGCACGGTAATAACGAAATTCCAGTTACAACGTAGTCAAAAATTTAGGCCCTGACATTATCCGCTCTTTTTTTCTGTATTGTTTATTTGTTCGGTTATAAAGTAATTTCGATGTAACGGGAGAAAACTTGAAGTCCCAAGGATTTCTTTATAACGGGGTCGACTGAATTTCAGCTCAGCTCACTGAGGCTCTCTGAATCTTGGTTGTGGCGTCGTCCAGCACGTGAATTCCTCACTAGAATGACCTCCTCTCCCCTCCCCATGTTTCACTATACAATGTTATACTTCCCGTCCTCTCTTCCTCCGATTCTTGTTCTTCCTTGCTTTTCTTTTCCGATTCGAATGTTGCTTCAATGCCTTTCTGCTCGTGTCCTTTCGTTCTTGCCAATGTTGTCATCCTCTTCCTTCCCTCATTTCCTTTCTTTACTTCTTTTTCCCACCCATCCCTCCTCCCTTCGGTTCTTGTCTTTCAAGGTCTCTTTATGACGTTTAGCCGTGGTTAGGACATCTCTCCAGTAATGATTTGTTCTCTGGGTTTCCTCTCTTCTCTTTCTTGCATGTGTCCTTCTTTTTTTTTTTTTTTTGGTCCTCTCAAGAAATCAACTCCAATAGTGACGTGATTCCTTAGCTGTTTGTTTCAGATTCATCCGGAGAGTGCAAGTCTTCCTGCCAAGAACCATGGCCAGTTTCGCGGCTGCTATCGCCTTCTGAGCCGTTTCTGTCACTGTTTGTCAATTGGAGAGTGAGAAGAGATGGAATAGAATGACCAAGTTTTGTCAGATAATTATAGATTACTTGTACATTTTTGTCTGATCCAAATAAGGTACCTCGGTTACATGAACTCCTATCGCCAGCACTGCTAGTGTTAATTGGCATCCTATGTGATATTATTGAAGTTCATTCAATTTTTTTTTGCCTATGGAACTTCGCACTGCACATTTTACGCAAATATGCGCTACTGCATGTCGTCACTCAAAATACCCTTCACTGTGTACACTGCCTATAATATGTTAAACTGAAGTTAGCAACCTATATTTGGGCAAATATGAAAGCTCCAAAATAAGAAGGCTTATTAGCAAAATTATCCTGAACAAAGGGAACATACGCTACTGAGAATATACTGTCTGAATCGATGGGGAAATATATAATACTTGTATTACATTGAATATAAAATTATCTTCTTTGGCTGACAATTGCTTCAGCACGTGCTTGGTAGCGATTTGCAATAATTCACTTTTGAAGTCGCCCATATTTCCTTATGTCATGTTCGTACCCATTGTGACTTTAGTTTGAAACATATTCGAAGTTTCCTCTTAAGATGTGATCTGACATAAAAATCTCAAAGATGCATAAAAAGAGCGGGCCAAATCTTGATACTGTCTTCGTGTAGTATGGCATACAGATAATGTCAAAAATTAAGTTGTGAATAAAAATGGGCAGACCGCATTTATGATCGACAACAACCCAATATAAATCAATTTATTGGACAGGATCTTCAAGACTGTAGTGCTAACATGATGTCATCATCACAACATGTCACATCACAAAGTCTTTACTGAGAAAAATATGGCTATTTAAACTAAAATGCACGATACTGTCTCATGCAGAGGTTGTTAAATGAAATGGTTCCAATTAATGTGTGCACTTTTTAAAAAGAACATTTGATTTGATTTTCATTTTCTGTTTGTCCAGCTAGGCAGTGCTAGTTCATCAATAAGGTATAATAATTGATGAGATAAAAACAAAATATGTATACCACTCTGCCTCCTTGACAGTCATTCAGAAACTCGCTTAACGGATAGCCATCGATGGTGATGCACTCCACCTATAGCATTATGACCAATATGAAAAAGACACATATTCTATATCAATACATAACTTATATATAATTATGCTTAAATTTATCATATATCAAGAGTTTGTTTGCAAAAACCAATAAGTCCATTTTTGAAGATTTTAAAGTACGGTTCCTGTCATAAAGTACAACATAATACCTTTAAAATGATATATTGGTCACTACATATATATATATATATATATATATATATATATATATATATATATATATATATATATATCAAGAGTTTGTTTGCAAAAACCAATAAGTCCATTTTTGAAGATTTTAAAGTACGGTTCCTGTCATAAAGTACAACATAATACCTTTAAAATGATATATTGGTCACTACATATAAAGGTACATTTTTGAAGTTATGGTCAAAAGAAGCAAACTTTTTTTTTATTAGTCTCCTTATTTTTCTTGACGTTTAATCGCAAATATCTCCATTTGGCAAATATGGACTTATCGGTTTTTGCAAACAAACTCTTTATATATAATTATGTAGAGAGAGATGGGGACAGAGGGAGAGAGAGAGAGAGAAGGAGTGAATGAGAGGGATAGAGAGATCTTGCTTCCAATTTTTCAATGGATTTAGCGTCTGATTCATATAGATAGATAAATATTGATATTGATATTGTCCAAAGGAAATCGTTTCATGGCAGCATACTGAACATTTGAATCACATGTTCTTACCAATATGGATTGACACATCCACCTTCAATGCAACTGATTTCAAATTACCCTACATCGACGTATATTAGCATAGAATTAATAAGTGTTTCAGTATAACTGTAGCCATGATGAAAATAAAAATGAAAAAAAAAAAGCATGGGCGTATTTACTCGAGTAGGGTTCAAACCTAGGACCTCCTGATCTCCGGACAGGCGTCATCTCCACTAGACCAAAAAGCTTTCGCCCAACAGTAAGTGTTGGTTCTAATCCTTATACCATACAGCGGGCACTGCGTAATTATTCGAGATCCGTAGGTTCGAATCCTGCTGGAGTACGTTCGTCCATGACTTTTTTTTTTTCATGGCTACTACTAAAACACTGATCAATTCAGTGGGCACTTACGTCGATGTAAGGCACTTTGACCATTGGTTGCATTAAGAAAACCTCGACGGAAGAATTTCATGAATTTGAACATCCTCCTTCGTTGCAAAGAAGTGTTCATTTTGATACATTTTCTTTTACAAAACTTCTGTTGATTGTCGAGCGTCGGTACGGATTGAGATTACGCATGATGAAAATGCCAATGCTTGAGACGTTTCTTTTTTTTTTATTTTACAACACCATTAATTGGAATTGGGGAAGTATGCGATTATATTTCATCTATTGGATTGGCGGAATTCGTAAATCAATGCCCCAGATAAACATAACTGCATGCTGAAATAAATCGTAATATTGCGCACAAGGTAATTGATGCTCCTCCCCCCCCCCCCCCCCCATTTTGAATACGACACTGTTGAATAGATGACATTGACTGATTCTTACTCTACAGCGTGAAGCCTGGGAGGTAATTGTCCTGAAGAATGTCCTTGGCAGCTTTAAGTTATTGAGCTTTGCACATGTAAGATGGGGCAAACGACACAGAAATTCAGCCAAGTTTGCTGCTGCTGACTTTGAGACGAATTTTCCCTCTGACTTGGTAGACAGATTATTTATGTGCAATTCGCTGATCTGTAACAGAAAAAGGAAGAAAATCAGTTACAAAGTTTTAAACTCTTTACCCACCCATTTCCCTTCGCCCGTTTCTGATTCTCTCTCTCTCTCTCTCTCTCTCTCTTCGGAATTTTCTGAGCACTGCTCACGTATCATACACTTTACTAGGTTACAATTTAGTTAAGTTTTATTCTTTGGAAGCAGACAACGAAATAGAATCCACTAAGTTGTGTATTTGTTACGATCTTCGAGGTTAAACACATTGCAATAATAGTAAACAGTTTCTGATGTAAGTTAGAAGGATTTATCGCTTACAAGAAAAACAAACAAACAAACAAACAACAGAACAATCAAAAATCACATCGTCTAGTTTTGAGTTACATTATTGAGCAATGGTAACCGACATAGAAGTCTTGTAGCAAAGGTAACATGAC